>JAHQIW010002284.1:0-105709 GCA_019055375.1 Parelaphostrongylus tenuis | reverse complement strand
AATTACCGAACAACTAGCTTCATTGCGTGATTGTGAAAATGAGTGCTCTAGGACGGACGTTATCGTTCAAACGTTGGATGGCCGTTACCGAAGACCGCTTTACCAGGGAGTAATGCGCCTTCCGAGAGCGATCGCTACCCATCCAGAAAAGGGGTAAGAGTAACATAAACTTTTACCGAAAGCAGAAGTTAAGTTATGTTTCTTCTGATATCAAGTTTCTTGTTAACACAACATCTAACTGATGACAAGGTAACTACAAAGTTTCCCCCCACACACCCAACTGAGAGCCTAGTAATTGATTTCATTAGTCCACGGACTTGTAGCGCTCCCTTTTTTGCGTTACTGCGAGACTAGAACTACACTTTTTCACGCGACAGTATGTAGAAATCTGAGAGTTTTGTCCAAGAAAATAAGAGGGTTTAAAGAACACAATAATAAGGTGTTGGAATCCTTCTAGTTCTTGTTGTTCACAGTTTTCTAATATTTCGAGTTTCGCTTTGTGATGGACTCGATCTTTGAGTTTGTTCAATTGCGTGTGATTCAAAACACTCCCGATTCATTGTATGTCTTTCCATGTCTTTCCTATGAGAATCCACTAAACTGAATAGAGCAGTACGATGAGCAAGGAGAACGAATGGTATGCTGCATTCATTCCTCATCTTTTGGAAATGACTTTGCTTGTTCCCCTCTTGATTTCACAAAGAAAGTGAAGGTAGGACTACGGCTGGCAAGGAGAACTTCTCCATTACTTACGAAAGTATGAGGGAAGCGCATTAGCTTTTCTCTATGGTATTTGCTAACAAGGGAGCGTGTGAGATAGTAGCTGAAGTGTTAGAGGTGATATTGGCAAGGAGGAGTTCATTCTCTGTGCAGAATACTTTATAAGCTGAATAAAGTTGCATTCGTGACAGCCTGGTTTTACGGGGTGAGCAGTGTTGAGTGCAGATGTCTCGTTGTAGAGGATAGATTCAAATGAGAATTTCAACCGATCAACGGCAGCGACTTCTTGAAGAGATCGTCAATCTAGTTTATGCTGTTTCGGACTCTTAGGAGTCGGAAACCATCTAAAGAACTTTTACAATGCTATATAGAAGAGCAGAAATGGTATTAGGAACTCCTGAATTCACTGCAGAGTTAGGTGGACAGCAGAGCATGAGTACCTGGCATGAGTGTTGTAGCACAGGAAGCCAGAGGCGTTCCGAATGAAACGCCGCTCAAATTGTGAGAGATACACTTTGCAATCGGCTCCATAAACAATGGCAAAAAGAGGTCATTGAACGCGTACTTTGTTTATATAAAAATAGTTGCGCTAGCTTTGCGATGTATCAAGTAGATGCCTTTATCCTCGTGAACAAGCCTAGGAACAATTTGTCGACCACGAGATACAACTGTAGAATGGTGAGATGCGAGCAAAACTGAGAGCTTCGGGCGACTCTGAACCCACTACTACTCTTCTCGAAGGCTTACTACACTCGAAGACCTTCTGCCTTTCTCCTGACCATTGTTTTGAACGATCAGTGCTATCAGCAAATATGTCACTGGAATGATTGTGTTGGTTTATAGCTTTAGATTAACTGGGTGCAATTTCAATTTGTGCTGTCCAGATCAATCGAAAAGACTTGTTGTTATCAGCACCGATACGGCTGGAATATGGCTAAACGAAAGACGAAGCAAAATCTTCGGTGGTGTAGTGAGTAAGACATGAGTCTCTGGTAAAGAGCAGAGTTTCGCTGATATTTTCGCTTCCTTACAGTTGTGTTTCACATCGTATCTTGTCATCGGTAACAAGAGGTTGTGAGAAAAAGGTAAGCATGGTGACGTGCAAAATGTGCCATATCGTGATGGCACGAATTCAAAATCGAACACTTATAAAAGTGAAACGATTTGGTTCCCTTCACTGATTACATATTCTAATGCCTCCTTGCTTCTAAATAATAACAATGAAGTTTTTAGGATGATCTTCGTTTCTGACTGGTCTTCCACGGCATTCATCGCTTCTGCAGCTATGGACGGCTCATCCTTTACGAAAATCATTGTCGATCGAGTCACGTGGCCAAATGCCTTAGCTGTAGACATTTATGCGGATAAGATCTACTGGGCTGATGCATACAACGATGTCATTGAGTTAGAGACAGAATTGATTTATAAATTTATGTCCAGTACATCTGATGGATACATCTGTAGACTTACGTGGGAAAGAAAATTGTACATACCTCAATAGAGAAAGACTTTCGTGCGCGCAAATAACTCTGACATCATTCCACCCCCATGTCAAGCAAACTCTCCATAAAGCCGCTCTTTCTGTAAAATACTCACTCTGCGATCAAGCTGGTTTTGAAGTAAGATCTTTGGAGTTGGAATTTTTCTAAGCAGCGCACTGAGAGAAACTGAAGCGCCAGATCATTATCGTCGCTAAAGTTCGAAGACTTTTTTGATGACGGAAAAATTACACTTCCAAACAAATCTCGACAATGACATAATGCGACGTATTGCTGTTTGAACTTCAGAGAAAGTGCAACGTTAATGAAAACAGCAGTAATCAAGGCACCTCAAACGTTCTTGAGCAAAAGTCAGAAGAAAAAATCCTGCTATAATTCCTGTAGGGAGTTCAAAACCCAAATGATTTGAATATTGCGGTGCAATCCTGAACTTCAGAGTGTCTGCATTGGACGGGTCTGGTCGGCATACCATCATCTCCGATTCCGGCACAGTACCACACGTGTTTGCCTTGACAATAGCCGAGGACTCATTGTACTGGAGCGATTGGACGTACAGGTTTTATTACTATTCATGCTTCACCTTGATGATCGCCAAACTGTGTTTCGTAAATACCCTCGCTTTAGGGGATTGTTGAAAGCCGACAGGCTAACCGGAGGCAACGTAACCGTAGTTGCTCAGACTGCGTTGCTACCATACGGGTTAAAGGTGTTCCATCCTTCATTGCAACCGCAATGTAAGTTTTGGAACATCACGCTTTATCATACAAAGGATAAAGGATAAAGCTCTCGCCGTTGATCAATCCCTGAGGGATGCGCCATGCATTCGACTTCAATTTTTAACTTCGTTTGAGGTGATTGAATGCATATCTGGCCTTTACAATGACTCGCGGAGGCCTCCCGCTGAACCGAGTCAGTGCTGCTTATCCTCCCAGACAAGTCTGAGACCTGTCTGGTACCAATTTACCGACCCCAAAGGGATGGATGGCTTGGTGAGCCATGAGCGCGAGATCGAACCATTGACCTCGTGTGCGACGCAGGGCACCTCTAACCACTGCGCCACATGCGCTCTACGCTTTATCATCGCTATCATAAATACTCAACTATTTGTTACTTTATGGTAAGAATAACATATTGGAGGGCCCCTTACCTATTTTGATGCATGAATGGCTCGATGTCATGATTAGCATTTTTATTCACATCATTCTGGCACAATCGTCTTGATCTACTTTGACTATGACGGCGCCGACTAAGATCCTTCCATGATCCCAAATCATCAGTTCTTTCTATGATTCTAAATCTTTTCTGGCCGCAAGTGCAGCTGCTTGAAATGACCCACAAGCACTTAGCCTTGCTTGGTCATCTTAGAGAACACTTTTATCTTTTGAAGGCTATTCCACTTTCTCGCTCATTAATTTTGAGCCGTTGCTATTTTGTGGCTGACCTAACTATGTTGTGTTTTTGATATGTAGACCTTTAAATTTCGAATGAGACCTTACAGATTAGATGTATTGGATGTGAAGTATATCCTTGCTAACATTCTTCTTTATAAAGACCGCTGTTACAGATTGTCTGAACAGCAATCTAATCCTTAGTTCTATCTCTCGCGATTATTTCCACAAAGTTGATCTGTTTCAAGGTTGAGGTCTTGGCCGATTAGTCACTTCGTAAAGTACATGCCTTCACCGCCGCATCGTTCTTGTTATGACACTTCCAGCCATTTTTTTTTGAGTAGTTAAGCCATTGTAAAAACGGTGTGGTGGTACAACAATCACAATTTGATGAACGTGTGTGAAGTATGCGTAAAAATAAGAATAGCTTCGATGCATTTATGATTAGAGTCGCAATGTGTATAACCTAGGCGATATTGCAATGTTCGTACGTGGACGGAGAGCTCAACAAATAATGATTTCTAAAACACCTAATGCCTCTTTTACACCCAATTGAATTTTACTCTTCAAATGCTCTAAGTGGCGAAGTTAATATGATGAACAATCTATTCCAAAGTTAAGCAGGAGGAGCCGAGTGGCTTGAGGAGCTTTGTAAAGCACTGAAGATGCACTGAAGTGAACAAAAGACATCTGGCTTCTTGCCCATCTTCGGTTCAGCGATTATCCTTGCCTGAATATATGCACCAGAAATCTTGTCACTACGTAAACAGGATAGAAGACCACCTAGCTTTCTAAACGAGGAGCTGAATAGCTGAATAGTCTATGGGTATCGCGTATCTTCCAATCGAGAGAAAAGTTCCGAAATTCTGACACATGCCGACGATTGAAAATCAAAGGTTCTACACGCCAGGGCATCAAAGCAAACTTTGGTTGGAAACGTAATACGTTTTAACGACAACTGATCGAACACAGCTATTATTGACTAGATTCATCGGGACAACCTCACAAAAAGACCGACATTTGATGATCCAGTTCTCCACGAAAACCTAAGAAGAAAAACTGTTACAGATCTTACACAACTGAATCTTTTCCAAGTGGCAGAGTTTCCTAGGAATTTCGCGAAGCACCGTCGTTTCTTCGAGAGGCCTCTTTCTGCAGGGTTCCTAAGAGCTGTCATCTGAAAGCCGAAGTCATTTCATAGATTTCGCATGATGCCGCCGTCACAAAATGGTTATGTTTCGTTTTGTTAGACAGAATGTTGGACTCACCTTGGCTTAGATATGTGAGTTGTTTGTGAAGATCGGTAATAGTTGTTGCTTACAAGATTAAGGTGCTTCGATGTAGATCATCACCTGTCGTCCCGCTAATCGTCGAGTGACTCGAGCGGGTACCAGCCACACTTCCATTTTTCCCTATCGCGTGCAAGAGTAGTCCAGTGGATCCTCCTCGCTCTAGGGATTCGCTGAGCATCATATCTTTCTTCTATAGCTTTCGTAAAGAAATCGGACCAACGGGTCGGTGGTCTTCCTTGTTTTGGATTGTTTCCATTTTTTCTTCGTCTTATATGGTGATGAACCAGTTACTTTTACTACCTCTGAACAGAATGTTTCACTGCAAGTTTTTATGGTCTATCTAGGATCAACAAACAAGGAGTTGCAGGATGTTTAGAGGAAATTGTAGAACTTCTCATATTTGAGATGAATCAATCATTACACATATAAGAGCGACAAAACTGGCATCAGTGACATTTCGTTACAAGAATTCCTTTTCCTTCTGATCATGATCTTTAAATTAAGTAGACAGTCTACTTTATCCGAATTTCCTGGACTTTGCTTTCAATCTTCTACCACTAACGTCCACTACAAGCCAGTATCGACTTTTAGATCTTTCACCGCGTAAGCTTGTAGACTATGTACTAAGGTGACCGCGTTAGAATATTCCCAGGTCCTCACTACAAGTAAATCACAACTTGTATGCGTCGGAAGGAAGACTTGTGTAGAAATACTAGGAAACAGGCTGATGTTCTTATATTTTGCCCATTTCCTAGAAGTGTTTTGAATTTGTAGCCGTACAAGAAAAAGTTATTCCGCAGATATTAGGAATATTTTGATTTCTACATCTCATCAGCCTTCACTTTCCGCATCTTTTGCAGACGACATCCTATGAAAAAGAGAAGCGACGTACTATAATGCCGAAAATGTGTTTTAGAAATTCTCCTATTTCCTTTCAAATTCGCCTATAAATATAATTCTAGATGTATTTAGATATTTCCAGTTCCGTCATTGTGCAGTACGCTTGAATGTGAACAACTGTGCCTGCTCGGGCCCGAACGAACAGCAAAATGTGGATGTGGAGAAGGATACGAACTGCACGCTAATGGTAAAAACTGCACCAGTAATTGCGACTCCAAGCACATTGAATGCGGAGGATCAGAGACTAAGTATGTTGGTGGTGAGAAGAAAATGATTCCGATAGAAGCACTGGCAAAAGATGGTCGTTATTGTCTACATCTCTGCTTTATCTGTTTCCTGTTTTTAGTAAACTTCTTTTGTGTTAAAAATTACTAAGAAAATTTCATAGATACGAAAATTGGCCATAGTGAAATCTACAGGGTTGAAATTTTCTACCCCAAAGAGAGAGAGAGAGTACCTGAATTTTTGCTTGCAACAAACTCGGATCTCTGAAAGATCAAAGACAAAGAAAAAAAAACCATTTTTTGAGAGCTATGGTTAGGATTATCAAGAAGTTACCAACATTTCCTCCGTCGTTTTAAATATGAGTTAGGAGTCATCATCAACGGCAAGCGAGCTCACTGTTGACATTACTGATAAACTTTGCCACTTACCGGCAGATTTCTTGAAAAGATATATCTTTTTGGTTGGTGTCCACATGGGTGTTCAACTGCATCATATGGTCACCACTCTACATGTGGTTACTGTTCCACACATGGTTATCCCCAATATTCCCGACTGTGAGCACCTAGAGAAGATGATCGTTACTCCTGAAGCATTGGAAATCGAACTAAGGCAAGCACGTATCATTGACTCACTGAAGGAATGGTTAATCCACGTTCGAACTTGAAATCATGCATTGTCGAGAATGCCTGTTACTAAGTAGGAATAAGCTAACTTCATTCTTCTATTTTACTTGTTATGATTAACAGTTTGAGCTGCCTAGAAGAGATTCTTCAAAAATAATCATAACTGAGGGATGAAATGAATTGGTTCTTGTGCTGAGTTAGACTTCATTTACAATGAATTCTGCATATTCAAACCTGCAGCTTCCATTACCTGGTTATTTTTTGTACGACCCGTTATCACAGTTCATTGTGCCAATTCCAGCATTTCATGTATTCGATTTCTTCCTCTCATTCATTCTCCACAGAATTCTCCTGACATTTCTCTATGAGTGCCGTAGAATGCAGGTTTGGAGGCAGTGGAGCTGAAGCATCCCCAAGGCGTTAGTTGATTCATTGCAAGAGGGTAATGGTGAAGAAGAACGAAATAGCGCCCTGCTTATCACCCTGCATCCTGATTCACAACATCGCTAACCACTGCTCTATCTCAGCCCTAACGCTATTCTATTATGACCCGAATTTCGAAGCAAGATAGTATTGCTTTACGGAATTGACATAATTTTGATATATTTTCAAAAGAGCGAACATCTTCTCTCATACTCCGTTGCGGTTTTCAGATGCATTTCTATGTTGTATCTATGCGACGGTATCTCCCATTGCAGCAATCACGCGGACGAGTTGAAATGTCGTGAGTTGCTCTTGAACGGTTTACTTACCTCAACCACTTCCCCGATACACCTTTCTTGTCCCCCACCACTTAATTTTTGCCAGCATGTACTTCTAGTCCAACGGATCTGTTGCCTTAAAAAATTGAGAGAACCTATAATGACGAATTATGCTTGTTGAATCGTCTAGCGCGCTGTAATACATTAGTTATCGAATGTCTTGAGCAAGAAGCAACAAGATACATTCATCCAGTTACTCAAAGAGCACTACTCAGAGTACACAAGAACTAAGCATTTCTGTTACTTTGTGCTTTCCTCACTGTTCTTGGGGAAGAAGATAGTCATGAGGAACTCAATAATTCCGTCATTGGATTAGCTTACTCTTAGCTCTCTGTGGACATAACGAACGCTTTCTTAGTTTTTATAAAGCTAAGCTGAACTTCCTAGTACATATCGCTGTTTGACGCCCAGGAACACTTATTAGCCGACATTTGGAAGGAGCCGTGTACCTATTGTAAAGCAGAGTTTCTTCGTCTTAGGATCAGCACTTGAAAGAGGTGCATCACCTGAGTGAACAACATTATGTTTGTTTTACTCTCATTTACCTTTTGAAACGAATAGAAAAGCAAATACCACTTTACTATAATAACCAAGAAGATCCAGTAGCTGCTTGGGCGTTGAAGCATGTTCTAGTCGTACGGGGAACGTTCAGTCACTAAGTCGAACTTCTAGTGGAACCTTCTAACGGTTCGATGCACTATAACAGTTCCTAAGTTTAGCAAACTTGACATTTTTAATCCAGCGCTCAAGTTTTTTTGTCGATTAAAACGAGCTGGAGGAAATGCCAAAATGTGGGAGAAGCCTTCAGTCGTTGCATGTTCTACCTTGTTGCACCACGTAGTCCCTTTTTGTCTCGATACAGATTAACCTTTCAGCTCCACGAATTTGTCTTCCTGGACAATTTCAATGTCACGACAACAAAAAGTGTGTGCCTCCAGGAGGTTTATGTGACGACGTTGAAGACTGTTTGGATTCGTCCGATGAAAAATTCTGTCCACCAGATTTTAGAGCCACCACTTCCAGTTCACGTGTGAACGAACTGTCAGCGAGACACCTTAAATTTATTCTATAACGTATTATGTGTTTGTTTCTATTCATTCTGTCATGCCATCGATCTCATGACGACACTGTAATAGAATTTGTGTATAAAAATACAACGACTCAGTGAATTTTGTTATTTGCATAACTTTGAAATAATCAGAAATGTTATGAGAAGGACCAAAAATGAAAAGACGTTCACTACATACTTAGGTTGATATGTTCATAAGAATCTTGATTAATCTTAAAAAATTTCATGAGATTCAGGTCAATGAGGTGAAATTACAAAGAAGAGATTGAACGAAGTTTCCGCTAAGCATATCCAGCGGTCACTATAGAAAATCAAAGTTCCTTTGTTTTTTATTCTCAGCCAATTTTCTCTAACCGTTAAGCCCGATGTTTGAAAAAAAAACTGTAATACTACTGACGTAACATCTAGTAAGAAAGAGGTGTTTGAATACGGTGATAGGTTTTGACTACTCTATTGATATCCTATTTTTCACTTCATAATGTCTCATGTTGATTGTGTATTTGTTTTAAACTAATTATTCCTGTAAGGTAATATTTTATACCTCAGGTTGTTTGACAAAGGGCCGGCGTGTTTAGCCCCACACTCATACTTCTTGACCACCGGGCACGTCACCGGGCACGATAGTATTGCTTCTTGGCTCGACCCTGCGCCTCTCAAATCACTTGGGTATCAATCACGCCCATAGCATTAACACTTACCATCATACGACTCGTACTTACCATCATACGACTCGTAAAGGTCACCATCGCCCGATCTCATTTCTTCGTTCTGTCACTGGATCTCCCTCGCCCATTACTACTATGATTTGCTTGAATTAGAGATGCTATGTCTGACCTTAGGGTATCTATACTGAAGTTTGCAATAAATCCCAGGTCCGACTATCTATTAACCTCGGCATAGTTTGAATAATTCAGTATCTTCTTCTGTTTAGCCGCTCCGAGGTGTTATTAATAGTATTTATGAATATCAGCGAAGCATATAACAATACAGTTAATAATGCAGCACGAATATTACAACAGTCGTAGTGGCTTACGTTTCGGCAAGGTTCGCCATCTTCAGAGCCTGGAAAGGTCAAATTGATTCGCAAGTTATTAAATCAAAGGCCTCCATAACCCTAGCAGAAAACGTAAGAGATAAATTTTTGGGTCGCATAGGAACTTCATTTCAAAAACACTCACCTTTTAGATGTTTTAGGTCTTTCAATTAATCATTGAAGACCTGCCACTTGGAGTCTATGATAATATGAGACTGTGCCTGGCTCAGGTCGGGAATATCAGCCTGAGGTATGGAGCTAGGTCACGCGTTATTATGAGGCATTCCTGTTTTCGGTTCATTTTTGGGCCTTTGCTATGTATCCAAAAGGCTTCCAAAGTTTTGCGCGTGGATGTTTTCGATTCCTGTGCAAGGACCGTGAATTTGACGTCAATATCTGCTCCTTCATGCTTCTGTTCCCTATGCGTGCCTAGTGGGGTTTTTGGGTCGCAGTTACGTTTCCCAGCTAGGTGCTCTTTTACGCGGATGCAAAGTGGTCTACCCGTTTCGCCAATATATTCATCCCCGCATGCCTCGCAAGAGATCAGGTAAATTGTACCTGACCTCATGCAGTCGCCGTCTCTGCCGTTTGGGCAAACTTTGCAGTCGTTGGTTTCGCAGAGACGATCATACAGCCGGTTGCGGATTAATTGGCGTTTTAGTGTTTTTGGTGGTATCTCGACTACTGCTACCGAATTATCTAAACCTGCTCTTTTTACAGCATTGACTCGGTTCAGCGGGAGGCCACCGCGAGTCTTTGTAAAGGCCAGATATGCATTCAATCACCTCAAACGAAGTTAAAAATTGAAGTCGAATGCATGGCGCATCCCTTAGGGATTGATCAACGTCGAGAGCTTTATCCTTTATCCTTTTATGGTTAGGACTATCAAAAAGATACCACCAATGCCTCCGTAGTTTTGAATATAGGAGTCATTGAGATTATGAGAACTTTGCCACTGGCCGGCAGAATTCTTGAAACGAATATCATTTCGTTGCTGTCCACATAGATGTTCATTTGCATCATATGATCACCATTTTACATATGGTCACTATTCCACATATGGTTATTCCCAATATCCCCGACTGTGAGCAGATAGTGAAGATGATCGTTACTCCTGAAAGCATTGGAAATCGAACTAAGGCAAGCACGTATCATTGACTCATTAGTGGAATGATTAATATAAGTTCGAACTTGAAATCGTGCATTGTCGAGAATTCCTGTTAGTAAGTCGCGAAGGAATAAGCTTACTTCTTGTGGTTAACAGTTTGAGCAGCATAGGAGAAATCCTTCAAAATGAATCGTACATCTCTTTACCTCATTATTTTTTGTACGACCCGTTATCACAGTTTATTGTGCGAATCCCAGCACTTCATACATTCGATTTCTTCCTCTCATTCATTCTGCACAGATGTCTTCTTGGCAATTACTTTCCTTTGGGTGTCTTGAGGAAACTTCGAGAGAACTTTCTTGAACATGTATTGACTGTCAACGTTTTCTCCTTTGTCGATGAGTTGTAGTATGATGGCTTCGATGTTTTCCAGAGTCGTTTGCTGTTCGTGCAAAGTTGTTGATCGAGGTGAGACCTTGTCTAGTCTTTCGAGTATTTGAAGAATAAGTTCTTCGGAATTAGTACACCTCAAACAAAGTCAAAAATTGGAGACGAATGCATGGAGCATCCCTCAGGGATTGATCGACGCCGGGAGCTTCATCCTTTATCCTTGATTAGGTAGGAAAGTAAAACGTTTGGGCGAGGATTGGTGAGATGAAAATCGAATAAAAAAGATTTCTTTCATTTGCTAGTTTCGCAAGCATCACTAAGTCAACCAAATATTTCGATTTCAATGTTAAGAAAATCGAACGATGTCTGTTGATTCAAAAGAATGAGTGGAGACGTTCCTCGTTCTGAGTACAATTGTGTCAATGTCGATTGACATTTGCAGTATTTCCAACAATTTCTTTTTTTTTTCGCAAATCCGATTGGACGTCATAGTCGCCATTTCCTACTCAGGTTTTTGCGACATAAATGCATGTTATCTTGGTTTTAAAAAAAATTATAATATTGACAGTCTTGTCGAGCCTTCCAGTACATATATGACAATAAAAGTACACTTAATTGAAGCTTTTTTGTGCTATTACATCGGTGAGAATAGTCCTTTTTGTTTCATTTTGTCACGTTCTCAGTATGCAGCGTTTGAAGACAGTCGTTTGAAAACATATCCGTAGATCTTTGCATGATTCGTTTCCAGAAGTCTCGCCAGCAAACCCCTACATACCGTTCTGTTTCTACCTCCTTGTAGTAGTCGTCCATAGAATGGCTTATTTTCAACATAGAACGCAACGAGCTTGATCGCTTGTCGTCGACATCGTGTGCAATCACTTGCATTCTATTGAAGCCAACCATAAATGTGCCATCCTTACTGTAATGTGCAGAAAAAACCGCAGTATTCTTTTGAGAAACGATACACAATTCTCCATAATCAGTTCTCGTCGACTCTTGTAATTACATACCTCTCAATTATGTAATGCACATTCTCATGCACACTGAAGGTAATACCAGTGATAATCACACGAGTCGCCTCAGTTCAATTACCTTTAGGACTGAGCTGATATGACGTTTGGAGCCTTTAAAGTGGTCTGACATATGGCAACTCTACTGGCAGACGCAAATTTCGGCCTTCTCGCAAGCTTCATTACGACATGCCTTTCAATGAATATATCGCCATGCGAATTCCTTTTTTAAACGCCACTCGTCAATATTGTGGCAAAATAAAACACCCATAAGCGCCACTTATAGAAAAGCAATAGAGGGGCAACAATACAAAACAGCTTCATTTAACTGTCCTTTTTGTTGTGAAATATGTGCCGGCATTATAGTTGTTGTCATGATCAACACTTTTTTCAAATCTCCAAGGTAACATGACAAATTTCTTCAAAAAATTAAATGAAATGGCAACAACGACGACAATCTGACATTCCGAAAAAGAAAGCAATCACTGAAGGAATTTTTTTTTCTGTCAAAACGAGGATGGTCATTTACCTTTTATATTCTTAATTCCCTAGTTGACGATTCTTTGCACATCAAATTCATCAAATTAGTGAGCGGCAGTAGCTTCTCTTCATGTTCAGATCAAAACAATTGATTATATCAAGGATGCTCACAAATGCTGCAATTCGATTTCTTTTGCTTCACTCATTTTTCATCGCCTCGCTACCATCCAAACTACATCCTCTTGATTTTCTCACAATGATCTGGGAAAAATAAAATTATGAAAGTGACAATGCAGTAAGTGAGACACACCCCAATTGAGGACATTCTCAATCCGATGTCGATATGCAGGCACTTTCATTCTTTCATGACCAAAAAAAAAGCATTTGAACTGACAAAGCAAAGCGGTCCAGTGCACATAATGCATTTTTCTCGATCAACACATCAGCTAATAGCACGAAGACAGGTGACTCATCAACGCACAATGCGCTTCAGTTGGTATGAAAGTGCTCACATCGAATGGGAAATCACACCGTAAGATGAACACCATCGCGGCTCTTCTTCTTCTTCTTGTTGCGGTAAGTTCCAAGTGTTTTACATATTGAAGATTGCATCACATCCATGCGTACGATGCTTGTCAACTAAATTGAAGTTGATCACGATCAAAAATGTGCGCCATCAGGGTGAAAGTTATCTTATTCAGTTACTCCTTTCGGGGCAGCATGTACCGCGGCGCTGGCACACCACTGTTTGAAAGCGTTGCTCGCTGGACACACTTTCTTTCTTAGATTATTAGCAATTTCTCGGTTTTTTTTTGTTATCCGTGGATAAATAAAGAAAAGACATCTTTTGCTAGGCAAAGATTTGTCATAAGAGTGTTAGCAAGTATTCGAGAGCTTAAATCTCTGTCTATTACGCTACGTTGCCTTTTTTTTTCAAAAGGCTTTTTCATAACGCTGTAACAGAAAAAAATATTTGTGTATCACACATGCATCTTTCTCGCAGGACAAAACTGTTCGTTAGAGCATGACTAACCATTCAATTGCGCAAGTTTCAACGACTTTGATGCTGTGCTTATTTTTTGGAAAAACTATTCAACTGTATTGTAGCAAGGAAAGTAAGATTGAGATCAACATACGCTGCGCATTTGCTTGTCGCTTGTTGTGTGTGCTAGGTTGGTGCTGGTAGTGGATCGGCGAGCCGACCTACCAATCGTGCTGGCGTCACTCGTATGTGGAGTGTAGTTTTTGCTATCTAATCTAGAGTTTTTCTCCGTTTGAAGAAAACTCTGGGCGCCGTGGCCGAGTGGTTGTGACGTTGGTCACGGCGCGCACGGGCTCCACCTCCCGCGTCTCTTAGGCAGTCAACAATGTCCTATGAAACGGCACAGCAAGCCTATCCTCGAGACTGCTAGAAGACTCGCTCTACCAGTACTTACGCTGTTCAAGATGAAAACGAACAGCGAATTCAATGTTAGAAGTAATGGGACCCGCGCAATGAAAAAAGGCACGGTAATGACGGATTAAATAAAGTACCAAAGTGCGAAGAGAAAAAAACTCCACGTAAGACGTATAACGCTGATACTACAAGCTTTCTCTACCCGTTCAAAAATTCATCATACTTCCAGCTGAGTAAAAGTGAAACCAAGCTGCCGGTGTAGAACATAATCTCATTTCAAATGCTACAGCGTTATAGAAGGGTCTTTTTGAGAAAGAAACACGTAGAGCAGTAGCCAGAGATTTGAGTTTTCGAATGATTACCAACACTCCTATAAAAAGTTCTTTTTTAGCAAAAGGAGTCTTCCTTCATTTGTCCTGTCTAGAAAAAGGATCAGGAAAAATTTTTGTTTTAATAACGACAATCACGCTCCTTCGATTTCAATTGCCACCCCAAAGCTCTTTTTCGTGTTTTGTTTGAAAGATCTTTACTCGTCTGGAAAAATTCTCTAAGTTAACTGTAACTGTAGGAAAGACTTGTTCCATCGTTTTATGTATAACAGCTTTTATCTTATATTACCATATAGATAGCCTTTAAATTTCATGCAATGGCTAACCGCTTCGAGTACGATACTTAATCTATCCTTCGACCTTGCAGCACTTTATATAAATCTTTTCAAGATTTCAACTTGGTTCTAAGGTTAAAAAGTCTTATACTACGACTACCATGACTATAAATTTTTTATTAACCTGTGATGAGTAAGCACAAATCCTAGTCGAGCAATTACGCTCGCCGAGTGTGAAACATAATTTTTTCGCGTTACAACAAAGCAATGTGAAGATTTCTTAGAGAATTTCAGTTCAGAGTTACTACCTTTCGAACCATCGAATCACTGCTGAAACACTATTAAAAGAGCTTTGTGTGGCAAAAAAGCTTTAAGTAAAAATGAATGCAAGACACACTATGGGGAGAACGTTATTTTTTCTTCGTTACTACAGCGCACCAACGAAGCCTTTACACAAACCAAGTCAATTATCAGATTTGCTATTTCTCAACTAACGAACTATTACTAAAAGTTTGATGAAAAGTCTGTGCTTGACGAGAAAATCGCGAAAAGCCTAGTGCACATTTTCTGGTACACTCAGTCTTGAAGGGTTAAGCACATCTGCAATCCTAAATGTTCTAAACAAAATTTGGTATCGGGTGAATGCGACTAATAATCATAAATACGTAATTTCTTACAAATAGTTGGTAATTTTAGTGTCGCACCTTTGGGAATTCTTATTTCTCAAAAGATTGAATTGGATAACGTGGCCCTTTAAGTGGAACATGGCACTATGAAACTTGAATCATAATCAAAATTTGGAACAAATTTTAGCTCATCTCAATCCCACGTAATATCCGCCTTCGAAAGTTTTGCACAAGTATCGACAGTAACTGTCAATATGATACAAAAATGGTATATAACATACAAAGGATCACCTAAGAAGATGAGTATCGCCTGCCATCACTTCGATTTCGAATATCTGCGATTGTCCAGCCAACACAACTGAAGAGCCGAATGATCCAGTCGCAATGTTTTTCAGTAATGAAGCTTGAAGGAGTGCCACACGTTGATTTGAGGAGTGGAGGAGTTGAATTAGTAGTTAGAGCTAAAGACAGTAAATGAGAAAAATCTATGTTTGCGCGAGAATTGACCTTTGGCAGAGTATTGCAAACTCTTGGTCACTTATCGCAGTCTTCTAGGCGTGCCTATTAGCGTTCTATGAAACGCAAGTTCATTTAGAAACAGTCTTATACGACTAATCCCACATTCTTGAAGGGCTTCTGTTAAGATATATATAACAAAGTGCAAGCAAAAGGATTCCAGCTATTATGTCATCCGTGAGCGGTCGGTTGATTTCCTTCCTTACTTCTACTTTTGATTTCGGCCTAGCATCATCTCCGAATCAACAGGTAGGAAGCCCGACCAAGAATTCATCGCCGAAATCCGTCCCTTGGAAACGATATCGTGAAGACCTGAGAACGCCTTAGCAAGGTTTCGTTAGAAATCCTAGGAATATCATATGCACGACCACCAATATACCATTTGGTTCATGTGCTGGGGTCCGCAAAGCTAGTGAAGACGGACCATCTAAGTAAGTATCTAAGCAAGTAATGCCACTAGAAAGTTGTCTTCACTATTGATAACTCCGTCTCACAGCCAGCAAGCGTTTTATAAGATGAGAAAGTCGTAAAATTTTGTTAGCAACTTCGTTTAGGCCGGTCGACAGAAACTAGTGGAGTTAATTTGTCCAAAAAATCTCGTTATTGCTACTTCCAGATATATGGGCTTAGATTAGAGAAAAAACATTTAAAAAAATTTTTTGACTAGTGCATACGGGCTTGGAAACTTTTACGAAACCTTGTCACAGGGCAGAGAGACACGCTCGCTGTTTGTTGCAGTCATTTGAACAAACGATTTTGAACGATTCACGGGACAAAGGATGAAGCTCGAGAAGATCGCTAATCACCAGTTGAGGAGTCTCGCTAATGAATACCATTTAAAAATTGGAAAGAGAGAAAAATGTTGGGCATTGGTGCGAATGTTGAGAATAGGTCATGAATAAAACCATGATTGCATCCCTGAACAAACAGAGTGTGGCAATTTCACTTACATAAACGTCAATAGAAAATAGATTTCGATGGGTTCTTTGTTTACGTGCATGCACTAGAAGTTCATCGTCATAGTTATTGTCATAACGAATTTTGTTATTGAATTAGATAAAAGCATGACGAATTCTGTAAAAAAAAATTGGAAATGAAATGACAATCAGGTCGACAATTTGGCTTTGTAAAGAATGAAGCGATATCATTGGAAATGAAGGGAAATCCGATAGATATTGCCATAATTAAACCAAAGAACGTCCTTCCGTCTTTTCTACTCTTAAATTTTTTAGCTATCGATTCTTTACGTATCAATTTAAGAGGTAACAACATAAATTCTTCATGTTGAGACTGAAGTAGCTGATCACTTCGAGGATGCTCAAAAACAAGCATTGTGGATTCGCTTTCTTTTATTCATTCCTCACTCATAATCAAAACACCCAGTTCTTAGCTTTCTGCGAAACGAGTGGGCAAGATAATCAAAATGAAAATAATGTGCAAAATGGATACACTCTCTACTGAGAGTATTTTCTTTCTAATAACTATGTTCTATTGAGTCCGTGCTACTTCCATTCAATGGTAAAAAACGAATCGTTGGTGTAACACGATGCAAAAAAGACCAGCGCGGAAATTGGATTTTTTTCCGATCATCACATCAGCCAAAAACAGATAAAAAACCAAGTGGGGAAACAAAGCTCATCACACAGAATAGTACGTTTGACACGTATAAAAGCAAGCAGTTTGGATGGAAAATCAATCAACAAGAATGAACGTTCTCATTGCCCTTCTCCTTGTTGCTACGGTACGTTCACATTTGTTTGACTCAGTGACTATAATACGCACTGAATCTCATGCATATAACGCGAAGTTAATAATTGCCTTGAAATTTAAGAAAATATCTCGGCTGTGAATATTATCAACTTAATCAGAGACGACTACGGTCCGCACATCTTCCCTCGCAAAGCGAAATTTCCCTTATTCAGTTGAAGCATGGTTTTGCAGTCATAAAGCCCACGCAAAGTCGCAGATGATTATTCTTTGTTATGACTCCTACTATGAAGCGGCGTAATGGAATTTTGTTCAGATAGTGTAGGTTTTGTTGACTGTAGTGTTGCTGGGTTTTGCAACTGAGTCAGATGAATGGAAATCTCGAAGATTGATTTTGATTCCGCCTTGAATTTTCCGAAAATTTCCACTCAAAAAATTGTAAACTGTTGGAGTTTCATATGAAAACCAAGCAGAACCTTAACGTCGTAAAACAAAGTTTCTTCTAAGACTTTTAAATCTCCTTACATCACCTTTCTTGCGCGGAGAACTTTTATCTTTTATTGAGAAACGAATTTTCAAACATATCAATTAATTCCACTCTATAATTTCAGGAACTCCAATCCTGCATTTCTACACAAAGCAAAATGGTACCAGGCAAGTCTTTCTCCTCTTTGCACCTTCCTTTTTGCTCATGATATTGATTTTCTTTTCACCGTAGATCCACCGCAATGCAGTGGGTCAAACATGACGAAAGATTTAAGAGCAACAGCTAGACGTCATCATAACCGGAACAGGTTTGTCCTCAATATGGTTGAATAATTTTTCCAAGGGTCGTTCGCTCATCATTATGTGGCCGAGTGATTGCCACAACCGAATAAATGGCTATAAATATGATTCTTCTTTAAAGGAAAGATCTGGCACGCGGAAAGCTGCGCGCATATGGATACCCGGAAGCAAGTAACATGAGCTATATGGTGAGAAAGGTTTCACAAAGACCAGCTTTTCATAAGTGGTTATAATTCTTGTAAAAATTGATTTTTTACTCAGAACGGTCTTACAGGAGTATGACTGTTCGTTGGAGAAAGCTTCTCTCGAGGTAGCTATGTCAATTTGCGACAACACGAGTCACCATGATTTCCAGTTCTCCGGTATCAACATTGCTACCATTTCTTACAACGAGTCCCGGCCTTATCCTTTCAACGGATCTTTTAACGTATATGATGTTAGACAAATAGTAAGTATAGTGGATTTCTTTCGTACTTTTGTGAGAAGATGTTTTTATTCAAGAAAAAGGTGATGGAAACAAAGTTATTGTTATCTTGAAGTATTTAGAGTTCTCAAAAAATTGCTTGAGGAACACATGTTTAGAGTTGCCATAGCCAGACTAGTTTTTTATTTTTTAGGTTGAAGAGTGGTGGAAATCTGGAGCACAATCCCCTGCCCCCAGTGAACTAAAGCCAAACGGAACCAGAAACGATACGCTGAGAATCCCATTCCTTCAGGTTAGCTATAACAACATTTACCTGAGATCGATGAGAGTTAGTACCAATGGACGATCTAGGGCGGCGTCGTACTCGTTTAGGGCGGAGCACATATTCTGAAACCTTGACCTAGTCTTCCCAACCGTCTATACAAGACCAGTTAAGCGCTTAGGCGAACAGGATTAGTAGTCCTTTAAGCTTTGGTTTTGTTTGTATTGAAAGTGTTATTATTGGAAAACAAGAGTTTCAGATGGCAGATGCAGCTGCGAACAAGTTGGGATGTGCATTTCATATTTGCAGTGGTGGAAACAGTCATGGTGGCAACGTATCATTTGTTTGCAAATATGCTCCACAGTAAGTTATCGTGCTAAATTGGACTGATTCTTCATTATATGAATTGTTCATCACTTAGGCACGTCAGTGTTGGTGTAGCACTCTATGAGAAAGGAGAACCGTGTAGTGCATGTGGTGGCATACAGAACAGCTCATGTATCGGTAGAGGGCTTTGCAATAACACGGATATTCACAATGAAAAGTTCTGCTAAAACACCGATGTTTGAATTGCAATGTTATAAAGATTTTGGCAAGTCGGCTGTTTCTCAGCATTTACACAGCTCAGTTATTTTGCACATCAGAAAAGACACTGCAAGCTATTACAGCTGCATGTCCTCATAGTGAGATGATGATATCGCTTTGAAATAATAGCTTATGCAAAAGTCCGCGCCGTTTTGGTTTTTGTATACGATTTCTGCAGTGAAATTGCATGACTTTGGTGTCGTTTAATTGAGTATTTTCATGCTTGCTCTGTGCGAGATACACCAAAGTTTACATTCTTGAACTGTGCATTGTAGCAAAAAAATATAACCGAGAATATCTTCGCAGAGTATCAATAAAATATGGAGAACTTATTTGGAAAAGGTGCGAATCGTTATTTAGCAACCGATAGCATCGTTGACCCTGTTAACGCAGCGGCCAAATTTCTAAAGTATACGTTTAGGTAGAGATGATCGTTAGTCCGAATGTTGGACACAGAGTCGAATGTTTGTTGCCCTCATCACATCTGTCGATGATCTAAAACGCTCTCCAAGCAGATTGCTTCCTCCTGTCACAATATTCTGCCTTTGAAGATTTTGTTCACTTTGTCGCGAGTACACGTAACGTGTTCTCAGATGGTGGATAGAAAAAAGGCTAATTAAAAATGACCATGTGCTTCTCACAGATGCAAGTAGAATCAGGGGATGATTTGTCCGTTTCTGCAGCGTCGAATTGACAGACGTTTTATACCACGAGTTAAAATGACCCTAGAGCCTGCATACAAGCGGTTGAGAAGTACATGGTAGGCGGTCGCGAGACGGGAGAGAGCAGCCGATTAACAGTATGTATTCGACTCCGACTTTCAGAGTTCAGTCAGCTATACTTTGGCTACAAAGCGCCGAAACAGTAATAAAAACAGGCCTCATTTCTTGAACTCCAGATTTTTTCCGCTATGGCAGCGTAGGAGAGAATGACTGCTATGAGGCCGCTAAAACCTCAAAAGATTAGGCTGCGTAAATCGAAACGGACAAGGTGGCGACTTATGCTTACAACGTACGTACATTTGCATATAAATACGCTGTAGAAGATCTATCGATGAAAGCAAGTAGAATAATTTGCGACGTGATCAGCGTGGTTGGATGGGAAGATGCCATTACTTCACACTGTCTATGACACCAAAGAAGAAGAATTTTACTTTCATTCGATAGTCTGAGAAATGTAGATTTCGGTGCTAATCTTGGTCTTCGAGATCTTTTCAGGGCGCTGTGCCAACGAAGAGCCATAACGATTCTGCATTTCATTGTTTCTCGGCTTTAGTAGCTTTAATGACTCTTGGATGTTGTATGGGATAAGAACTTTTTGCTACAATGTGATGTTTTTACATAGCTTATGCAACTTCACCATAACAATATGGCTATATGATGATAACATGGCTGCATAGTGTGCGAGTGTTTTTCCTGCGCATAAAAATCATACGTGCTGCGCCAAAAAGTTGGAAGTGGAGGAAGGGTTAGAAGTACAAGGAGCATACATAGAATAAGGGAAGCGTGAAAATTCTCCAAATTGTTACAGGTGGATATGAGAATATGGGCAATCGCAGCAATTTTGGATATCTACAATCATCTTGCCTACAGCGCAAAATAGCAAACCGCGCAATCAAGATGTTTCTATTACCCGATTTTTCATTGCCATAGGATGAAGGAACATCAAAATTCATTAGTGATGGAATAAGAAACTCTTTCATACAAATTATTTTGCACGCCGTTTACTTATCTTTACCGTGCGAATCTTAGTAATTCAAACGCTCAATCATTCCTATGCATATCTTCTTCACAAAGGTCTTCGAGCATTTCGAGTGTTATTTTCACTGTTGCTTGAGAATTTTCTTCCTAACGAATCACGCCGAATACTGATTGAGCAAAATCTCCTACGATCTGAGAGGATCTCGAGGTGAGGCACTTTGTAGAGAATTCGTTGACTGATCACAAGAGAGTGCTGATGGAGAAGGTTCACCATAACCATGCTTTTTGATAGCCTGCATCACTAACTAATCGGCCAAAGCCCTCACTTCAGTCCTGACTGTAAAAAAAACTGAGAAGAGGAAAAAGTTGGAGTCAGAGATCGTCTCCATTCACAGTCAACATATACAACAGAATCACTTTTCGCAATTTATCCAGGTGTGCCCGTTGGCATCCTGTCAAACTTTTTTTTGCAAACAAATTGGCAGCTTTTCTAAGAGTGATATTGTACGACACTTTGCTGTATAGATGACAATGCGTTTTTAGAGATGAAAGAATAAAAGGATAAAGTTCTTGGCGTTGATCAATCCCTGAGGTGTGCGCCATTCATTCGTCATCAATATTCAACTTCGTTTGATGTGACTGTCGCCGCAGATGGATCATCGCTGAATTATCACCACAAAAACGAAAACTACAGTTTTTGATTTGTGGATGGATGGCTTTGATCAACGAGAAACCAACGTGCATGAATATACATATGTTGACGACTATGTCGTCAAATAGTAGGTAGTATCGTATCATCACCCATTAAAGCTCAACATACAAGGTGTCTATATGTATAAGTATGAATCGTTCTAGAGTGACGACTATGATTGCTTATACGAGCGAAGGCGTACGCACAAATGTCACATTAAGAATGTGAATAAATGTGGTGGTATTTTCACATTTCTTTCTGTGTGTTGTGTTTGTATGAAGACTTAATGAGCATTGCTAGAATGCCACCTTGAACGACCTATAAGAGGATGAGCGACACGAAGAGTAAGAATAAAGAATAGATTCCTTTCGGTATAAAAGACTTCTCAATGCACTTTTAAGGAACATTTGAAAGCATGAATCTTTGGCTATTGCGCTATTATGCCGTTTTTCAAAAAAGCTTTTTTAACGCTGTAACAAAAGGATAACATTTGGTTTCACACACGCATATTTCTCATTAAATAAACTGCTCCTTGCAATTTTTAGTACTCATTCGGACCGTTTCACTGCAATGTAAAGGGGAAAATAAGATTGAGTTCACATGAGCGATCATTTGTCTTTCGACTATTTCATGGGCTGGAAGTGAGAGGGAGGTGGGAGAGGGGATTGCCAGTGGTTCAACACAGCGATCGATTGATTGCGCTGATCGATTGCATATGTGACGTGCGATTTCTGTTATTTAACTGGGAATTTTCTCGGCTTGGAAAGGCGCTCTAGAGCAAAACGTACGACTCTGCTACCACAAGATTTCTCCTACATGTTCATATGCTTTCCATGCTTCCAGCGAAATATAGTGAAAGCAAGCGGCGAGTGTGAAAACATAATTTAATTTTGAATGTTACAGCGCTATAAAGGGTCTTTTTGAAAAAGAAGCACGCAGCGCAGTTGTCACAGATAAGAATTTTGCATTTTACTAATACTTTTGTAAAAATTTCTTGCCTAGCAACGGGAGTCGTTTCATCATCTGCTTGCGGATAACGGAGAATAACCAAAAGTACATGGCTTCATATATGAGTGCACACTTATGAAAAGTTAGTGAAAACGTGAGAAAACATTCCACAGCGAATTTATCCGAGCAAATTTCAATACCTCTTAAAAATGTTAGAATTTTTTACGAAGACTTATAGAAGGTATGAGGATACGTTTACCGTCCAGTTCAGTCATTTGAACCAGCAACCATAGATCTCCTAAAAGGCACAGCTAATGTTTAAAAAAACGTTATTTTTAAAATTACTATTGATACGAAGGACTACCGAAAGGGACTAGGACAAAGATTTTTGACGGCCGCCTGGCACGACTCCTAAGGCTGGATTATAGAAATCTACGAATGTATCGCGTAGCAAATCTTTTCACGTCCACCTATCAACATTGTGACGAAACGAAACCAATCAATTCAAACCCCTTTCGTAGAAAGCACAATGAAAGGGCAGTATCACCAAACAGCTTTATTTGATTTTTTCTACTTCTTGTCAAATACGCGCTACAAAGCTCGACATGAAATTCAATGACATTATCAGTATTTCTATTGAACCACCAAAATAACATTTCAAATTTTGGAACAAAATGAAATTGCAGAAGCCACGGCAATTTGGAGATCTAAAAACGAAATCATGAAAGAATTAAAGTTATCCATTGATACAGACACAGTTTTACTCGAAGACAGGACAGTCTTCTACCTGTCTTTGTGTTCATTCCTTAACTGACGATTATTTACGCATCAGACTAATAAGAAGCAGCGGAATTTCATACTGACTAAAGATAGCTGGTTTCCTACAAGGATGCTCACAAAACCAACGATTCAAAGTCTTCCTGCGCTAATCATTCTTCATCTACCCACTATTATCTACAGCACCTCATTCTGATCCTCACAAAACGATGTATTCAAAAAAAAAAATCAAAACGATAATCTTGCAGAAAACGAGTCATACACCGGTTGAGACATTTGATTCCGATGTCGACCTGCTATAAAATCTGTGGGGTTTTCATTCATTCATGCGTTAGAAAAATCAGTTCACATGACGGAGAACAAGGCGGACCAACGCAGGAATTGGATTTTCCGTAATCAGCTAATAATGCAAAGACAGGTGGCTCTTCAAAACATAATATAGTTTTGATGTATAAAAGTACTCACTTTGGACAGAAAGACAATTCACAGTAATGAACGTCCTCGATGTTCTCCTTTCTCTTTCAGCGGTACGTTCCGATGTGTTTGTCACGTTGACATTAACCCCTAAGGGACTACTTGTGCCACCTAAGGTACACGATTGTGTATACGAAAATGAGCAGAGCGTTGAATCGTCAAAATTATGCTATCAAATGGTTACTCAATTTCGAAAAAAGCTGTGTCTCGCGAGAGATACGCGTATGTGAAACAAAATCGTTTCTTTTGTTTTGAGTGTTTTCTTAAGACCATAGTTCAAATTTCAATATGCCTTGCAATCATATTTGAGCCACGCATGTCAGTGGTCTGTCAAACAGGGCTGACTTAGAGAGCCCGATACACGTGTTCCAATCTTGCGATCTCGTTAGTCGGGCAGTTACCCTTTCTCGTTTTTTGCTAATCTCTGTGGGAGCCATGCCGTGACATCATGATATATGAGTTACTAGCACAGCAAGGAGCAACATCTGTGTTGCTGCTTTGCTACGGCGTCGAAAAGACCTGTTGTTTAGAATAGCCGAAAAGTTCTGCGACTCTAATCACTTCGACCGAGATCCTTAGACCTATTTGCAGACACGACTAATAGCAGTCTAAGAAAAGAGTTTTGCCCTGCGCAAAATTGGAAGCGAAAATGCGATAAAACATGGAACATGTGTGAGTCGCAGAACTAACTTCAGTGCTACAGCTCTAAATTAAGATTCCACAAAAAAAAATAAATACATTTCTAGTTTCTCCAGGATTTGGACTTTCGAGTAACTACCGAAATTTGATGGAAAATTTTCTGTGAAAAATCGGATAATCGGAAAGAAGTAATGGTCAGTGATAGAGCTGAAATATGAAGATTACTAGTGTCTATTCAAAAAGTCACTAGCAATGCTTCCTTGATTGTTTTTCCTATATTGTTTTTATGCATGCATACATGTACATTTATGTATGACGTATCCTTTACGGGTGATGTTATCCAATGATTTTGACAGATGTGCAAAACTTGACGCCAGGAGGGAATCGAACCAGCATTTTAATCTTTCCGGAAGTGCATGTTTACCAGTAGCACTACCAACGTCTGTTTCGCTACCACTCTACTCTAAAGCGCATCAATCTTTCGGCAATCAACCGCCGACGGTTTGGCTTGGCAAGCCATATCTGCATTGATCCCTCGCTGGCAGTTATTGGATATATGTGACCAGCAAAAATTCTTCTCTATTTAACTCCTTTTTTGCGGTAGTATAAGATTACATATATCCCAATGATGTCTAGTGATGTGCAAGAGTTTGACGTGAGACGGGATTCGAACTTCACCTTTTGTGGGGGAACGTGCTAACCAAATGCACTACCGACGTCTCTTTCGTCATACTCTTTTCACTTTAGAGTTGGTATCGTCGTACCTTGGCGGCCTGGACCAATGTAAATTTCAAACTGCATTTTATGTATTCTTTATAGCAACTGCATACAATCATCATTGCCTTAGCAGAACTCTTCATCGGTGGCGCCGCTGTTGTCTCCGCACCATAAAGACTGGTGTTGTTGCAGAGCGCACTCTATATATATTTGCTATCGTTTCTGCCACCACATTCACTGCAGGATTTCTCATTTTTGTGGGGCGGAACACCAACTTTGACGTGTCTGAGATAATGACAGGTTATTTTATAAAGAATCAGTGCGATTCAGCCTGAACACTTGCGTTGGTCCGTACATGCACACAAATGGCAAATTTCGAATGCCACTAGCGTTGCAAACATGGAATGCACATCCAAGTTTGGTCGTTGCTGCATTTGCCATCTCAAAGCTTTATAACAATATTTTAATCTAAATAAATCAAACTCGAACAAATCGCCATCTTGTTACGTGTTAGCGGGCTCGAGAATAAATGAATGAGTACGCTATATTTGATTTCAAACTCTTTCCTGACCCCTACATGAATAAAGTGCTTTTCACCATGGTTCATTTCTATTGACTTTCAGCGATCCTGGCTGAACATATGCACAACTGACCTGAAGGAATGGAATTCTTGATGGATCGTTCTCACTTGGCGTCAAATTTTCTAGGGGCTTGGCGAAGTTTTCTTCTGTTTTCCACCACATATCTACCTGAAAAGGCAAAATTGATGTGCGTATATCCGAACTAACTGCATTCTTATAAACAATGGAATATCAATCTGTAATGTCATCTCTTAGCCAAAGTCTGACTTGTTGAGGAAAGGCACAATAAAAGCCTTTTTCTAGAGATCAGTTGTATTTCACAACGATTTTGAAATATTTGTTCATGTCTTCAGATTGAGGAAGACATAAACACGAAAATCAAAGAAGGAAAGTATTGCTTTGACTCACTATATTCCAGATTTCAAGAAAGTGTACGTCTCTGGAAGAAGAGAAATTGCTGTAAAGGGACCATTGTAAACAATTGTGCGGTTGTTGCTACCAGTGAAATGCAAGTCGGGATCACTTGTATGATTACAATTCAATATGGCCAACTTGAGAGAGGCATCCTCCAGAGCGCAGTCATACTCCTATGAATCTAACATGAAAACCGATTTCTTCACAAGAAAAGACAGCGCCTAAAAGCAGCTTTTGTTATAGCGTTTGCTTACTCATCAAACAGCGTAAGTACTAATTTCTCCTTGGAAATCAGCTATGTTTAGCAACTTTTAGTTACAAAAATTTTTCACTCACCAAGTAGCCTATGTTTTTTGCTTTTGGGTAGTCCCTACGCTTCCGAGTGCTAATTTTTTTTTGAAAAAAACTTTTGTTCAGATAAACTTATGTAGCCGTTTAGACAAATGGTGGTTGTACAAAAAATTAGTGAGCGCGATTGTGAACGAACCTTCTAGCGTTGTGTTGATCCCTGGCATTTTTTCTCAATTCCGGCGTCATGTTTGTTCCATGAACAAAGAGGTGGTTCTATGAGAAAAAATGAATAGTCATTAGCGAACATGGGTAGGTAGATTTGAGGAGGAGCAATTGCGAGTAAGACAGATGAGAAGAAGCACCTACCTGGCAGTGGATTGAGGCGTAGTCCTAAGATTTGCATTGTACTCCCTGAATTCGTTTTATGAATTTTCGGCATTGTTGGTACTTAACTCAATAAAATATGATCGTTTCCCCCATTAACACGAGGATCCACCTAGATTATAAGGTGCTTACACCACATTTCAAGCGGTTTTTTTTTTGAAACCTCGCTATGAGATTGAGTATCATTTGGATTATTGTGAGCCTTTCACGAAGTCTTGAGATCTGGTATGGCACCTCTAGTGCTAGACTAACGTTTTGGCTTTCTCGCAAGCATTATCAATAGCATTTCATTCGGACTACCTCTACTATACGGGCTACCAACACCGAACACGTATCACTTCACTTCAAGTAAAATAATTGCTTCATGTTGCGTTCTTTAGGAGTGATTGATTCTCGACTGCATGGCGTTCTGAAGTGCTCAAAATATTCTATTCTGTACTATATTTTTGAGCTATGTCTCAAAAGTTGATTGGATGGTATTACATATGTCCATGTAAAAGCCGTCCACGGACCTCCCTCTTTGAGGGATCCCCCCCCCTCTCCGTTTATTCGCGCGGGCACGTGGCGCGTCCTCCAGGTGGTGGATAGGGGAATAAACGCGAACCAAAAGTGACCGTATACTTCCCAGAGACGCAGGTGGATTCAGGAGATGAGCTCCCTACTTCTGCAGCGCCGACCTGACAAAAACTCTATTTCAACGAGTCAAGTCGGTCAAAAGCCTGCAATCAAGCGGCTGGAAGGTACATGGGAGGCGGGTTAGGAGTCGCCTTCAAAAAATAGGCTCCTCCCCCTCCTCCGAGAGAGACTGGCAAGCTACTCGTGAATGCTCACCCCTCACGTTTAGTGCCTGGCAAGCTATACGTTTGGTATCAAAATGCCAAAAACAGTAGCAAATATGGGCCTCATTACCTTGACCACAAAAGAGACCCTGGTACGGCAGCGCCAGGTAGGACGAGTACAGAGAGGCTGCTAAACTCTTAGGGCCAAACTAGGCTGCCAAGATAAAAACGGGCTTGAATGACGATCTGTACCTACAATGCAAGAACTCCTGCTCACGAATCCACTGTAGAAGATCTATTGATTCGAGCAAGAAGGATAAGGTACAACGTCATTGGCCTTGCTGAGACGAGAATACGCCATCCTTTTCACGATGTTTATGACACCGGAGAAGAACTGTTTCTAGGAACATGCGATAGCAGAGGTGTCGGCGGCGTTGGCGTCCTCGTCAAATCGAATTTGACCGTGAACATCGATTTGTTTGAACAACTTACAACCCGTATTGGACGATTACGGTTGAAACAATGTGGTTCTATGCCGGCTTTGACCATCTTCGTTGCTTACGCAACAACATCAATCTATGACGAAGACGAAGTCGAAGCGTTTTATATGGACTTTTGATAATTCTTCAGAGAAGACTAAACATTCCTCAGGGCAATTGTTGGAGATTTTAACGCGAAAATTGGATCTATGAGATCGTCTGGAAAACGCCACATTGGGACCCACAAACTAGAATGGAATGGACAGGGTGAAAGGCTATCTGAGTTTATCATGAGACCCAAACACCCATGGTAACTCACAATTTCAAAAGCCTCACTCTTATCGCTGAACGTGGGAGTCTCCCAATGGAGAGTACCATAATGAATTAAACCGTCGCTGTTGTTCTTAAGTTCTACACGGAATCAGACCATCGCCTCAGCGCAACGTTCTGTTTTCGCGAAAAGGAGAAAAAGCCGTTAAATTCAAGCAACGAAGTCCGAGAACTACCATTAACTGGGATGTCTCAAAATTATTAGTGGGCTCTTGGGAACATATCGTTGTCGAAGCATCGACGTAGAATACGATCGTTGAATATCTTTACGTTGGCGTTATGAAAGTCGAGAACCCTAAGGTCACGAAAAGACGTTTGTCTCCGCAGACACTCGAGCTGAGACGTCAACGTGGAATCGCACGAGCTAGAGGCGATCAAACCCTTCCGTCCGAATATGCGAAGCGCTGCAGAGAAGCGATAAAAAAAGACCTCTAAGAGAGAAGAGCAGCAGTATGGCAGAAGCAGCAGAAGCTGGAAAGAGCATTCGCAAAGCCCAGCGAGGCTCCGCCAACTATAAGACTAAGATGACTGCACTCCGACGCCCAGACGGGACACTTACAGCTTCGAGAAGGGCTATGGAGAAAATCATCCACCAATACTACTTGGATCTCTCCACTAGCCATGTCCTCTTACCGTCATATAAAATTGAAAGAAGACGAATATGCCGTTCCACCGGTCCTCCCTTTCAAAATCCGACATGCTATATCGTCGGTGAAGAACAGAACTACACCCAGTCCAGACAGGATTAGACCAGAACACCTAAGATCTTGCCGCCAGTTCTCATCAACACTCCGGCTCGGCTCTTGACTCGCTACCTGTCAGTATGCAAGGTCCCCATTCAATGGAAAATCAGCGATACCGTTTTATTGCTCAAGAAGGGAGAACACGACATAGGCAATTATCACCCTATCTGCTTGCTGTTCCGACAGATTTCGATAACGCTTGTGGAAAGATAGGTCTTTGACTGAATCTAAAGAAAATGATATTCATAAGGAACGGATGGGTTTCTAATGCCCCATTCACGCTCAACGGAACGCCAATCTCCGATTGCTCCAGTTACGTCTATCTAGGTCGTGAAATCAACATGATGAACGACCTAGCTCCAAAGTTGAGCAGGAGGAAACGAGCGGCTTGCGGATCGTTTAAGAGCATCGAAGATGTAATAAAGAGGACTAAGAACATCCACTCCGTGCCCACCTTCTCGACTCGACGATTATCGCTGCTCTGACGTATGCAGCAGAAACCTGGTCGCTACGTAAGCAGGAGGAAAGATCACTTGGCGTTATTGAACGCGCAGTCGAAAGGTCGATGCTAAGGGTATCCCGTATCTCGCAAATGAGAGAAGGAATCTGAAGTTCCGACCTACATCAACGATCGAAAAATAGAGTCGCCGTTCTACACGCCAGGAAATTGAAAATAAGGTGGGCCGGACACGTGATAGGCTTCAACGACAACCGATGGACGAAAGCCCTTACCGACTGGATTTCACGGGACATCAAGCGCTTTACAGGAAGACTACTGACGGTTGGTCTGATTTATTTACGAAAGCTATAGAAGAAGATATTATGCTCAGCGAATCCCTATGGCGAGGCGAAGTCACTGGGTTACCTTTGCACGCGATATGGCAAAATGGAAGTGTTGCTGGTATCCGCTCGAGTCACTCGACGATCAACAGGGCAACAGGAGATACAGGTGAACAAAAGATATTCATTCCCATTATTTCTGTGACTTTAGGTGGACGTGACTAGTAGATGGTCTTCTCTGTCGCCTTCCTGAAAGCTGTAACTGTTCCGCCGGAGCGTCGGAGTGCAATCACCTTGATGTGATAAGCGGTGAGCTTCGCAATTGCTTTTTCTGGCTTCTGCCGTAATTATTGTTCTTCTCTCTCTCTCTCTAAAAACTTTTGTCGCTTTTCTGCAGTTTTGCAATTTCGGAAACTAGTTATCGGCTGCCTAAGGCCAGTGCGATTCCACATTGGAGTAACAAGACCTTCGGCTTTCAAAACTCAAAAGCGCTAACGTAAGGGCGACCAATGAGTCGCTTGATTTGACTATTCCAATTTATGAGCAATATGAATATGGTTCTCAACGAATCTCTGGAGCGAGGAGGACCCACTGGGCTACTCTTGCACGTGATAGGGAAAATTGGAAGTGTTGCTGGTACCCGCTCGAGTCACTGGACGATCGACGGGATGACAGGTGATACAGGTGATGAATTTCACAAAGTTGTACATTACACATCGATGAAGCATGCATTATCCACATGTATCCACATAGATGCTGCAAGTAGTTCCATAAAACCTCCTCCAAAAGTTTTTAATGCAACATCCCGAACCTCACCGGGAAAGCTTTGGTAGAGTTAGAAATGGCCACTATTCTCAAGGATGTAGTTTACTGATTGTTAATACATAACGCAGGACGAGGCGAAAATTACAAACCACTTAAGCCAAGAATTTCTAGCCGTTCGGGACGGCGTGTACCTGTGCCAGTGCACGATTGTTTAAAGACTTTCTTTGTTGAACAGAATTTTATTCCTTAGACTTTCAGTGACTAATCGAGAGTTGAATTTCGGCGATTCTAATAACATATTTGGTTCCTGGACTGCTGCGTCGTAGCAGAAAAAACAACATTATGTTTAACACTCAATTTTCTTCTTTGCTCAATTTGAGTTTGTGGATAGCTTTTCGCGGCACTCCATAGCTCAAATCTCGAAAATTTGGTACTGTAATCAAATTTTGAAAAAAATCTTATAAAGTAGTGTAGGAGCCAAAGGGACTTTACGTTTCAACGCAGAGTGGCGCCCATCGCTCAACTTTGCGCATGCAGTAGTGGTACTTATATGGAACGTTACGCTTCAGAGGCATTGTCGTTGCGAAAGTAGAAAAGGTGAAAAACCCTATTAAGGTTATTTTTGCTCTTTTTTTTGCTTTATTCACTCATTTGATAGCATGAGAAGTGTTAATTGCAACACTGATGTTTTGCAAAAAGACATCATAGTTAGTTTTGGCAGAGAGATGATAACACTTTGCTCTTGATGTGATTATTCCGTTGTTCGATGTACAGCGCGATTTGTTCGCATTGATATAATAAAATTCGATTCTGAGGAAACGTTATCACTACGATTGATTCGATTTTCTAAGTGCTACTTCTAGAAGCGTATTCCTAGTGAAAGGGACAAACAGATATCCTGAAGATTCTTAGTATTGAGTGCGAAAGCTACGTGCATGAGATAACAATACATTTCCAGTCTTTTTCACATCTTTTTCGACGATGTTATAATAGTGCATTTCAGAATACTTTTCCTGCTATACATGACTTGCAAAAGTTATTTATGTGCAAGGGATTTTAGTCTTTTCGGCATAAGCCTCGACAAAATCCGTATAGTGGTTCAAAGGTTCAGTAGCTTGATGGCGATGCGATTGAGCACCGGAAATGGTTCGATGGTTTTTCGTCGGTACACTTGATGTACTAATTTGTGGTGATTCAGCTGACAAGAAGATTTGTAGTGATTCTTTTTTGTAAAATATGTTCAATTAAAATACATATTCATCGGTGATATGCAAGATATTTTCAAATACTGTGTAAAAATTCTATGAAAACCAAACTTGCAATCCTAAAATTCACTCAGAGGAACACAAGAGTGCAGATCCTCCAATGAGCCCTTTTCTATTTTCTAAAGAGAAAGCATCCCTTTAGAAAAACACCACGGGACCAAGTCGTCCATTACTAAAATTCAGGATGTTACGCTTTCTTAATCGAGGCGATGGAGGAGACGCTTTAATGGAACATATTTGATTATTTGATTAATGTGATGCCAGTAAGGTGACCTCTTTAACGAAGAATATCACATGAGCTGACACAATCTTTCATGGATTCAACAAATGGCGAAAAGACGAAATCCTAATCAAAAGGAAAATCTATCGGTGCTATATTGCTTCACCGTAAGAACCGGCTGTCTAACTGAGTGCCAAATATTGATGAGCAATGGGGTATCTTCCAACGTTTTTTCGTAATGAAGCATGACTTTAATGCAACCATCAGCATACCCCAATTCATTGGCAGTGCAAATAGAACAAAACGTATACAAATGTTTTATCCGTACAAGTTATGTAATCAACCATGTTTGGTGTGAAAACAGATCTACTTATCTTCAAACACTTAAGGAAGGCTTCATGTCTAGTACAAATGCACAAAATACATCGAAAGAAAAGAAATTTACAAAATTACGATGTATTTATGCAGCCTTATTGATACGCTCTTCTTGTGCATCCATCTCAGCACGAATCTCTGGAGGAAGATCAGGACCGACCTGAAATTACCCTCAAGTTTTCCATCATGTAGACTTTTTCGATTACCCTAGACTAAAGAAAAGAAATGTGCGACGGATGTCACTTCATCTAGAATTGGCCGCTGATGTTTTGTCAAAATAAACTAGAATTCTCTGTATTACGATATTATAGTTTACTTCCAATCTCATTCCTACAAAATGGTGTGTACTTCTATCGTGGCTGTGGAATGTTCATGAGAGCCGAACTTGGCGCACAACGATGGGTTCATTATCTGACCAAACTAAAGAGTTTTATGTCCGGAAGACCTCCAAGTGATGCCAAAACTGTGTGCCAGGAACCATTTATATTCCGGCAGTAGATGGGATTAGCTAGAAAATGATGAAACTACAGAAGCCTTAACACCACCTTGGAGGCTTGAAATAAAGAAGCACTTTTCTTAGTTCAACCTGTAAAATATTAATTAGTTTGAAATGATGCTAAGCCCAGCACCATCATTTGTCAATAGGAAGACGGCTTACTGAAGTAATGAAGTGCAAGTCCCAACACAACAAAGTGGGTGATTTATTCAATCTTTGATCAGAGTTACTTGACCAGGACCGAGTTAAATCGTGGATTGAATAGGTGGAGATTTGGCATAATGGACGCAGGTTGCACGGAAGACTACGGTAATGTGAGTGATTTACGAAAAGATAGAAGATACTAGCTATAGATTTTTAGTATTAAATTTGCCTGTTCCTCTAGGAAGTGCCTAACTTCTTTTGCATCATTGGACCAGTAATCCTTTGGAACGGACATTAGTTCATCCCACTTGATATTTTCCAAACCATCAAGGTTCACAGCGCTCTGAGAAGATCATTTTGAGTTTAGTGGATTCAAAAGTTTTTCGAAAATACCATGTATATTCACCCGAGGCTAATCGAAAAGAGATCGAAACAGGAGGATTGGAGTTTAGGTAGCGTTAAGGCACTCAATAACTTTCGGAAACCCCCCTTCCCTTTTAGACAAGCTCATTCACCAGGATTTGCATAGCACGTGTCTATTAGTTCATTTCAATCGTCATAATGATTCATAGGTAATTCAGGATTGTGAGATTACAATGACACCGAAATAGATTCAACATGAGCTGAGATGCCATTCCAAGTGCTGAGAGGATTGCATTTGTATTTTGGATCACAGAAAGTATAGTAAATGATAGTATTACAACATTTATTCCTAAAGAACTATAGAGCAAAGTCCTTCTACACTTCTCCTTTATTCACCACTCTTTTATTATTTCACTTATCAAAAATTATTATCCTTTTTGAAAGTTGAGCTACACAGGACAAGGGTCTGCGGTCTCGGATGGATCAAGTCAGGAAATGTTAGAGGATACACGAAAAAATGAAGATCGGTTTATTAAGTACACCATATTAGGAGAAAAATAAGTTATTAACTCCCTCCATTTTATCCAACTTAATCATGAATTCATTAACAAAAATCTTTACATGCTCCAGGTCAAAACTTATGAGAGATCGCTATTTGTAAACCTAGGTAAACTTCATTTATCGCTCGAACAATCACAATTCTCACATTAACGACCTAAATGCAAGATCTCAAACATTTTGAAACAGAACTATTTTTCTTAATTAAATAAAATTCTTTTTATTCAACCACATTTAGCGGTGGTATGATGCTATAGATATAAACGGTTATGTAGAGTGATGAGCAAAACTTTCGCGTCAAGCAGGACTCGAACCAACATCCCACTCTATGCGGCAGCACTTGCTCTAGTCCGTTGCATTACCAACGAACACTTTGCACACCACTTTTTCTACGCTACAGTGGTGCAACGGACTAGAGTACGCGCTCTCAGATAGAGTAAGATGTGGGTTCAAGTCTCGGCTGACGCAAAAGTTTTGCACATCACTCAGCATCACTGGGTATATTTTTACGCGTTCTATTTAGTCATTCTCATTCCTGCCACTTTATGCTCTTATGACTGTATTGCGCAAGAAAAAATTGTCCTACCTTCTTCGGCACGATCCCGATAGGTGTTTCTATGCCAATATCTGACTCTCCGTCAAGTCGACGAACAATCCAGTCGATCACACGGATGTTTTCACCGTAACCAGGCCAGAGGAACTTATTGTTGGCATCACGACGGAACCAATTCACGTGGTAAATGCGTGGAACCTAAACAATCTCTCGTCATCTCAGGAATCGAAAAAAGAACGACAAAGAGCTTTTACTCTCTATTGGGAAGCTTTTTATTACCAATAATGGTTTTGCAAAACAGAAAAGTGAAGTCGAATGAATAGTGGATTTTTGGGAAAGTGACTCGCCCTACACATTTCTCTAACAAGCTCGCATGTTGACCTACTCAGTAGTTTATCACCTTACAGTTGCCGAGGTTAAGGATGTTCTAAGGTGTCAAATTTACATGGATGACGGGGAGAATGTCTCCTTGAAAGTCACAAGGTGTTATACAATTTCTTTATTCATTCAGCAGCTGACGTTTCGGCAGCTCGCCTTCTCCAAAGCCGCTTTTTATATGTGTTCCACTGAATGATACAAGTAGAGATCGCCGGAGGAGATCACATAGGGTCGTAATGTTCATGTTCATTACTGTACATTGCTTTTAAATTTTGATGATCCTGGCGACCTTGTAGATTTTGTTTGACGTATACATGAAGAAATATCACTACTACTTCAGCAAAGATCCTATTGTTCGTATGATGCTATTCAATGCCCCGTTAATTTCTTTGAATTGTTTTTAGGGTTTTACTCTGAATGACATATAGTGACCAACCTAGGTGGCCATTCTGTGATTTAAGATATCATAACTAAGAGCCTCCAAGCTCTTCGTTAACAACACCTAATCAACGTATCGCCTTACTCAACCTGTAGAGCTAGATAGTGCCGATTGCTTCACAGTCTCCGAGTAGATTCAAGGATAAGATCTGCTATGGGGTTAGAGCAAATGGACATTGAGCTCTGTACCATAGTCTTTATCACAAAAATCTCAGCGCTGTCTGCAAAGCATTTATAAACGCACCGCACTGCTCTTATTCACATTTAATATTGATCACCGAATAAATAGAAAAACATCTTTTATTATCGTAGTTTTGATACATGAGAAATCACTAGATTGCTTCCCATTTAACTACATGGCTTCGTGTTAACCGGTACTTATTTTATGCAGCACTGAACATTAGTGAGTTCACTGTATTCAGATCTTGCCTATTGCCTTGGCTTACTGCTAACTGCTCCTATAACAAACTCACAACTCAATATCGAAGCTTGCCGGCTTTCAAGCACTCACAGAATCCAAAGTTTGCGGACTTGTTAACAAGTTGTAGTAATGACGCCTCTTGGAACATAATGTCGCACCCGTCTTTTCACCAAAAGAATCATTAACAGTACTAAAGCTGCTTGGCTTTCACGTAACTGTACCATTCAAAATTCTTGGACTGTTTCACCACAAGACTCATCGAAGCAGCAGTAGATGTGGATTTCCTTTCAAAGCATGGAGATTCCTGAAATTATAGCGCTTTTTAGGAGAATGCAGTACGTTGAAAGATTTCTCGACATGATTAACGGGCGCATAAGTGCCATTTGGACGATTGGCTCAATCACCACTACACACCCAATTTCGCTGAGATACAATAAATTATTATTGATGCTGAGACAATCTAAACATGTTTTCCGAGTAGCTTCATTACAGATGAAAAATGTGGACCACCTTTGTTTTCGCTGTTATTATCATTGCAGTTGTAGCTCTTTTTGTGTGTGTGGCAATAAAAAGGTTTTGTGTGGTGAGTGAAGCGGTAATTCTTCAGTTTTTGTTTGTTTCCCCCGTCCGCTGTTGCAACGTAGTTGTAGTCTCTCTCAGTTTATCACAGAATGCTTAGTCCACCACTCATGAATATTCTATGAAGTACCACATGACAGATTGTGGGCAGTATTTCGCACCTTAGCAATAAGCAACGAAAAATCCTATTTAATTCAAATGACTGTGCATACTGTACTATAATCTTCCTCTTGTCATTTCTCAATTAAATATGAAAGATTTTCAGAGGGAGGTCAAAGACCACGTGTCGCTAAAGTTTCCTTTACCGCCTCCAGCTGGGGATTCAGATTCCATGGATGAGACTCAATATGATGTCCAGATAAAAACACAACGAAGCCCTAAACAGTCGGCGGAAGGTACAAATTTTAGAAAGAAATGCTTCTGGGAATATTTTTGAGACCCGGAAAGGGCAGTCGTGAGTTCGGAGCCACCTCAGATTCGAAATTTGAGGTGAAATCCGTAGAGCGTTCTGTACATTAATCTACAGGGACCATAGTGATGAAGTGTCACACCTCTTCCGATTGGAGCAAACGGGATTGTTAAGCCGATATGATGAGAAACTTGTTTCCAACTACTTTTTCATGACTGCTAAAAATAGACTGGAAAGAATTCTTGTGAACTCTTGAAAAATGTTAACATTATAGAGGAATTTTCTACAAGCATTGATGATTTTGGACTCCGCTACTCTTGCATTCGATCCATTTCCTTGCCTCGCTACTACCTACGAAGGACTGCATTTTCTTGTGGGTTCGGTTGCTATCCGAAGATTTTTTCGTGTTTGTCACAAATGTTATTTGATCCTGGCAAACTCGACTGTCCCAGGAACATTGGTATAGCTATGTAAAAGCGCTCCCACCTGAATAGGGGAAAAGAGTAAGTTTAGCTTAGACAAGTGTAGTGTAATGTCATCTTTCACACCACGAAGCTATGGGAAACTATCACCTGGGCGGTGAGATTCAATAAACCGTTATCATCTTTATATCTATCTACCATAGCTCGCTCGATATTCAATAAATACTATTAATAACACCTCGGAGCGGCTAAACAGAAGAAGATACTGAATTATTCAAACTATGCCGAGGTTAATAGATAGTCGGACCTGGGATTTATTGCAAACTTCAGTATAGATACCCTAAGGTCAGACATAGCATCTCTAATTCAAGCAAATCATAGTAGTAATGGGCGAAGGAGATCCAGTGACAGAACGAAGAAATGAGATCGGGCGATGGTGACCTTTACGAGTCGTATGATGGTAAGTGTTAATGCTATGGGCGTGATTGATACCCAAGTGATTTGAGAGGCGCAGGGTCGAGCCAAGAAGCAATACTATCGTGCCCGGTGACGTGCCCGGTGGTCAAGAAGTATGAGTGTGGGGCTAAACACGCCGGCCCTTTGTCAAACAACCTGAGGTATAAAATATTACCTTACAGGAATAATTAGTTTGAAAACAAATACACAATCAACATGAGACATTATGAAGTGAAAAATAGAATATCAATAGAGTAGTCAAAACCTATCACCGTATTCAAACACCTCTTTCTTACTAGATGTTACGTCAGTAGTATTACAGTTTTTTTTTCAAACATCGGGCTTAACGGTTAGAGAAAATTGGCTGAGAATAAAAAACAAAGGAACTTTGATTTTCTATAGTGACCACTGGATATGCTTAGCGGAAACTTCGTTCAATCTCTTCTTTGTAATTTCACCTCATTGACCTGAATCTCATGAAATTTTTTAAGATTAATCAAGATTCTTATGAACATATCAACCTAAGTATGTAGTGAACGTCTTTTCATTTTTGGTCCTTTTCATAACATTTCTGATTATTTCAAAGTTATGCAAATAACAAAAATCACTGAGTCGTTGAATTTTTATACACAAATTCTATTACAGTGTCGTCATGAGATCGATGGCATGACAGAATGAATAGAAACAAACACATAATACGTTATAGAATAAATTTAAGGTGTCTCGCTGACAGTTCGTTCACACGTGAACTGGAAGTGGTGGCTCTAAAATCTGGTGGACAGAATTTTTCATCGGACGAATCCAAACAGTCTTCAACGTCGTCACATAAACCTCCTGGAGGCACACACTTTTTGTTGTCGTGACATTGAAATTGTCCAAGAAGACAAATTCGTGGAGCTGAAAGGTTAATCTGTATCGAGACAAAAAGGGACTACGTGGTGCAACAAGGTAGAACATGCAACGACTGAAAGGCTTCTCCCCACATTTTGGCATTTCCAGCTCGTTTTAATCGCAAAAAACTTGAGCGCTGAATTAAAAATGTCAAGTTTGCTAAACTTGGGAATGTTATAGTGCATCGAACCATTAGAAGAATCCATTAGAAGTCCGATGTAGTGAATGGAACCTTTCCCTCACGACTAGAACATGCATCAACGCCCAAGCAGCTATTGGATCTTCTTGGTTATTATAGTAAAGTGATATTTACTCTTCTATTCGTTTCAAAAGGTGAATGAGAGCAAGATAAACATAATTGTTGCTCACTTAGGCGATGCACCTCTTTCAAGTGCTGGTCCTAAGACGAAGAAACTCTGCTTTACAATTAGGTTCTCGGCTCCTCGCCAATGTCGGCCAATAAGTGTTCCTGGGCTTCAAACAGCGATGTATACTAAGAAGTTCAGCTTAGCTTTATAAAAGCTAAGAAAGAGTGCGTTATGTCCTCAGAGAGCTAAGAGCGACTCATCCAATGACGGAGTTATTGAGTTCTTCATGACTATTTTCTCCCCAAGAATAGTGAGGAAAGCACAAAGTTATAGAAATGTTGAGTTCTCTGTGTGCTATAAGTGAGTGGTGCTCATTGAGTAACTGGATGAATGTTTCTTGTTGTTTCCTGCTGAAGACACTCGATAATTAATGTATTACAGCGCGTTAAACAATCCAACATGAATATGCCTGATAATATTTTTTGAGCCACGCATGTCAGTGGTCTATCAAAGAGGGCTGACTTATAGAGCCCGATACACGTGTTTCTATCTTGCGATCTCGTCAGTCGGGCAGTTACCCTTTCTGGCCTTTTGCCAATCGTGGCTCAAAAAATGATTATCGGGCATATTGGAATTTCAGTTGTGGTCTTACGAAAACACTCGAAACGAAAAATATGATATATTGAATATACAAGCCAAAAGCAATCGAGTGTACAACACTCTGTGTTCGGTGAGAATTTCACTGGACATAGAGTGTAAAACGTTCGCCGTCGCTAATCTTAGTGTGGGGATTGGAGCACCCACACAGGATTGGCAAAAGACGAGAAAGAGTAACTGCCCAACTGACGAGATAGCAAGATCGAAATACGTGTATCGGGCTCTATAAGTCAGCCCTCTTTGATAGACCACTGACATGCGTGTCTCAGAAAATGATTATCAGGTATATTGACAATTGAGCTGTGGTCTCAAGAAAGCACTCGAAACGAATGATATCAATTTGAATAGTTCGTCATTATAGGTTCTCTTAATGTTCTGAGAAGACTGTAAATCCGTTGAACTTTGAAGAGAAATGCTGGCAAAAATTAAGTGTGGGACAAGAAAGGCGTATTGGGAAGTGGTTAAGGTAAGTAGACCGTTCAAGAGTGACTCACGACATTTCAACTCGTCCGCGTGATTGCTGCAATGAGAGATACCGTCGCATAGATACAACATAGAAATGCATCTGAAAACCGCGGCGGAGTATAAGAGAAAATATTTGATTTTTTGAAAATATATCAGAATTGTCAATTACGTAGAGCAATGCGATCTTACTTTTGAAACTCGGACCATAATAGAATAACGTTAGAGCTGAGATAGAGCAGTGGTTAGCGATGCAGTGAATCGGGAAGCAGGGTGATGAGCAAGGAGCTATTTCGTTCTTCTTCACCACTACCCTCTTGCAATGAATCAACTAACGCCTTAGGGGATGCTTCACTATAGTGCCTTCAAATCAGCATTCTACGGCGCTTATAGAGATGTTAGGAGAATTCTGTGCAGAATGAATGAGAGGAAGAAATCGAATGTATGAAGTGCTGGGATTCGCACAATAAACTGTGATAACGGGTCGTACAAAAAATAATGAGGTAAAGAGATGTACGATTCATTTTGAAGGATTTCTCCTATGCGGCTCAAACTGTTAACCACAAGAAGTAAGCTTATTCCTTCGCGACTTACTAACAGGAATTCTCGACAATGCACGATTTCAAGTTCGAACTTATATTAATCATTCCACTAATGAGTCAATGATACGTGCTTGCCTTAGTTCGATTTCCAATGCTTCAGGAGTAACGATCATCTTCACTATCTGCTCACAGTCGGGGATATTGGGAATAACCATATGTGGAATAGTGACCATATGTAAAATGGTGATCATATGATGCAAATGAACATCTATGTGGACAGCAACGAAATGATATATCGTTTTCAAGAATTCTGCCGGCCAGTGGCAAAGTTCATCAGTAATCTCAAATGACTCCTCACTAATATTCAAAACTACGGAGGCATTGGTGGTATCTTTTTGATAGTCCTAACCATAAAAGGATAAAGGATAAAGCTCTCGACGTTGATCAATCCCTAAGGGATGCGCCATGCATTCGACTTCAATTTTTAACTTCGTTTGAGGTGATTGAATGCATATCTGGCCTTTACAAAGACTCGCGGTGGCCTCCCGCTGAACCGGGTCAGTGCTGTAGAGAGAGTGAATGATGGTGACTACGATCTCAAAATCAACTCCGTGATGTTTCTGTGCTCGATCCAATACTTATCGACTGTGATTTGGTGTGGAACCTCTACTGCTAAACGGACGCTGCGGCTTTTGTGTCAAACCTTATCAGCAACACGGTCACTGTAATAGAATTTGTGTATAAAAATTCAACGACTCAGTGATTTTTGTTATTGGCATAACTTTGAAATGATCAGAAATGTTATGAAAAGGACCAAAAATGAAAAGACGTTCACTACATGCTTAGGTTGATATGTTCATAAGAATCTTGATTAATCTTTAAAAATTTCATGAGATTCAGGTCAATGAGGTGAAATTACAAAGAAGAGATTGAACGAAGTTTCCGCTAAGCATATCCAGTGGTCACTATAGAAAATCAAAGTTCCTTTGTTTTTTATTCTCAGCCAATTTTCTCTAACCGTTAAGCCCGATGTTTGAAAAAAAACTGTAATACTACTGACGTAACATCTAGTAAGAAAGAGGTGTTTGAATACGGTGATAGGTTTTGACTACTCTATTGATATTCTATTTTTCACTTCATAATGTCTCATGTTGATTGTGTATTTGTTTTCAAACTAATTATTCCTGTAAGGTAATATTTTATACCTCAGGTTGTTTGACAAAGGGCCGGCGTGTTTAGCCCCACACTCATACTTCTTGACCACCGGGCACGTCACCGGGCACGATAGTATTGCTTCTTGGCTCGACCCTGCGCCTCTCAAATCACTTGGGTATCAATCACGCCCATAGCATTAACACTTACCATCATACGACTCGTACTTACCATCATACGACTCGTAAAGGTCACCATCGCCCGATCTCATTTCTTCGTTCTGTCACTGGATCTCCTTCGCCCATTACTACTATGATTTGCTTGAATTAGAGATGCTATGTCTGACCTTAGGGTATCTATACTGAAGTTTGCAATAAATCCCAGGTCCGACTATCTATTAACCTCGGCATAGTTTGAATAATTCAGTATCTTCTTCTGTTTAGCCGCTCCGAGGTGTTATTAATAGTATTTATTGAATATCGAGCGAGCTATGGTAGATAGATATAAAGATGATAACGGTTTATTGAATCTCACCGCCCAGGTGATAGTTTTCTTACTCTGTTTACGAATGATTCCGTTCTGCTCTAACCGCTCAACGTCCTTTTCTCCTCAAATATTTTCTCTTTGAGGCCTTCCATAAACACTGAAATTTTTTCAGAAAGACAAATTAATGCCTACTGCAGCATTACTAGTTTTTTCGGCATTTCCGCTACTGTGGAATTTTTCGAAAGTATGAACTAATTTTTGCTTTTATTTTTCTAAGATTTTCTCCTCAGAAGAACTCTAAACTATAAGTATTGTCTGACAGAATGTTTTGAGTCATTCGGGATCTGATATGACACCTTTAATGCTAATCGTACGTTTCGGCTTTCTCTCAAGCCTTATCAGAAAAAGGTGCCATTCGGCTCACCCCTACTTTTGTAGGGAATCGACGCCGAAAAAGTGTCACTCCTTGTCAAGTAAAAAGATCAGTTCGTGTTACGTCCTTTCAAAGTGATTGAATATTGATTTCAAAGCGAACGGCTTTTACATGGGCATATTTGATACCATCCAATCAACTTTTCTGAGACATTGCTCAAAAATATAGTACAGTCTGATAGAATATTTTGGGCATGTCAGGACGCCATGTAGTCGCCAATCAATCACTCTTAAAGAACGCAATATGAAGTAATTATTTCACTTGAAGTGAAGTGATACATGTTCGGCGTTGGTAGCCCGTATAGTAGAGCTGGTCCGATTGAAATGCTATTGATAATGCTTAGGAGAAAACCTAAACGTAAGTCTATCACTGGAGGTGCCCTACCAGACCTCAAGACCTCGGGAAAGGCTCAAAACATTCCAAACGACTATATTCAGTCTCTAAGCGAGGTTTCAAAAAAACCTATTGAAAGGAAGTCTATGTACCTTATAATCTACGTGGATCCTTTTTCTATCAGGAGAAGCGATCATATTTTATTGAGTAAAGTCCCAACAATGCCAAAAATTCATAAAACGATTTCAGGGAGTACAATGCAGCATCTTAGGATCGCATCTCAATCCATTGCCAGGTAGGTGCTTCTTAGTATCTGTCTTACTAGCAGTTATTCCTCCTCAAACCTTCCTACCTAATTTCACTAATGACTATTCATCTTTCCTCGTAGAACCACCTCTTTGTCATGGAACAAACATGACGCCGGTTTGAGAAAAAATGCCAGGGATCAACACAACGATAGAAGGTCCGTTTACAATCGCGCTCACCAATTTTTTGTATGGCCATCATTGTCTAAACGGCTACATGAGTTTATATAAACAAAACTTTTTTTAGAAGAAATTTAGCACTCGGAAGCATAGGCGGCTACCCAGGTGCAAGTGACATGAGCTACTTGGTGAGTGAAAAATTCTTTTAACAAAAAGCTAATAACATAGCTGATTTTCAAGGAGAAATTGATACTTACGCTGTTTAATGAGTAAGCTAACCTTATAACAAAAGCTGCTTTTGAGAGCTGTTTTTTCTTGCAAAGAGATCGGTTTTTATGTTACATTCATAGGAGTATGACTGCACCTTGGAGAATGCCTCTCTTGAGTTGGCCATATTGAACTGTAATCACAAAAGTGATCCCGACTTCCATTTCACTGGTAGCAACAACCTCACAACTGCTTACAATGGTCCCTACAACAGCGATATCTCTTCTTCCAAAGACGTACACTTTGTTGAAATCTGGAATATAGTGAGTCATAGCGATACTTTCCTTCTTTGATATTCGTGTTTATGTCTTCCTCATTCTGAAGACATAAACAAATATTTCAAAATCGTTGTGAAATACAATTGAGCTCTAGAAAGAGGCTTTTATTGTACCTCTCCTCAACGCTTCAAACTTTAGCTAAGAAATGACAATATAGATTGATTTCCCATTGTTGTAAGAATGCAAGTAGTTTAGATATACGCACATCAATTTTGCACTTTCAGGTAGATATGTGGTTTAAAACAAGAGAAAACTCTGCCAAGCCCCTACAAAATTTGACGCCAACTGAGAACGATACATCAAAAATTCCATTCCTTCAGGTTAGTTGCGCTTATGTTCAGGCAGGATCGCTGAAGGTCAGTAGAAATGAACCATGGTGAGAAGCACAGTATTCATGTAGGGGTGAGGAGAGAGTTTGAAATCAAATTTAGCGTTCTCATTAATTTCTTCTCAGCCCGCTAACATATAACAAGATGGCAATTTGTTTGACTTTGATTTATTTAGATTAAAATATTGTTATAAAGCTTTAAGATGGCAAATGCAGCAACGACCAAGCTTGGATGTGCATTCCATGTTTGCGATGCTAGTGGCATTCGAAATTTGTCATTTGTGTGCATGTACGGACCACCGTAAGTGTTCGAACTGAATCGCATTGATTCCTTATAACGTAACCTTTCAATAACTCAGACGTGTCAATATTGGTGTTCCGCTCTACAATATTGGAGAACCATGTAGTGGATGCGGTGGCAGAAACAATAGTAAATGTATCTCGAATGCGCTGTGCAACAACACGGGTCTCTATGGTCAATAAAACCAAAGCAGTGTTACCGATGGAAGGTCCTGCTAAGACACCGATGTTTGAATTCCGTTGTTATAAACAGTTCAATAATATAACTGTTTTCTTCACATTTTGCTTGCCTACACCAGAAAACACAGCTTAGGATTTACACATGAAAATGTAAACCACTGCTTCTCGGGTGATCTCTCACTCGCATGCAGTGTAGCATGTTCAGAGCCGATTCCCCGCATATAGGGTTAGAGCGAAAAGCACGTGTTGCTGATAAGGTTTGACACAAAAGCCGCAGCGTCCGTCTAGCAGTAGAGGTTCCACACCAAATCACAGTCGATAAGTATTGGATCGAGCACAGAAACATGACGGAGTTGATTTTGAGATCGTAGTCACCATCATTGCGCAGAAACAAAAACATCAACGCGAAAAAATTTGGAAGCAGTACTTTGGATCAACACCACCAATCCAACCATAAACGGCAGGGAGGAATGCCTCGTTATTACCCGTGATATGAGTCATATAAGACTGCTGTTTTGGGTAGAGTGCTACGAGCCTATGTGATCTACTATGGCTGAGATCTTTTGTTTTACTGCAATGACAGTTCTCCCTTTTTGGCATCCAAATTAATCGGTTATTTATAGAAGGTGTCAGATGCTGTCCATTGGAAAAGGTGCAGCTGATGCTACCGTTGTATCCTCCTTTTTTGTGAAATTACGACACGATTTGAGCAAAACGAATAGAGAATTGAGTGGTGAGCAAAAACGCGGCCCTCACGCGGGAATCGAACCTGCGTATCTTCCATACCGGGGACTCGTGCTACTACACCTATACCACCGAGGCACATTTGCACCACCATCATTCTTCAACATCTCTATGATAGCTACAGCTACCCACCCTCAACATGTTTGGTCAGGTATGCGATTTGGCTATGTAAAGCATTTGAACTGACAGCCATGGCAATAACTAATACTAACGTTTTTACTCACCACTCAATTCCCTTAGGTATATAACAACATCATAACGCTGCGAAAAATGCAATTCAAATACTAGAAGTCTTGAGTAATAGTTATTGCAATGGCTGTCAACTCAACTGGTTTATAGAGCGAAATCGCATACCCGGCCAAACCTGTCAAAGGTTGGTGGATGATAGCTAACATAGAGATGCTGAAAAATGAGTGGTGGTGCAAATGTGCATAGGTGGTATAGTGGTAGAGCACGCATTCTCGGTATGGATGAAATAGGGGTTCAATTCCCGCCTGAGGCCGTGTTTTTGCTCACCGCTCGATTCTCTTAGGTATATACGAAACATCATAACATTGCGAAAAATGCAGTTGAGATACTATAAAATTTCAAAACCAATAGCTTACCAGGCGGCGACGTGATCAGTTATGCGGTCCGTCATCATTCACGTTCAGTAAATCCTACTTACAGAATCCTGAAAAAGATGTAACATTCCTCCACCGAGCCGTCGACAAAGCATACACTGCTGAATAGTCATTAGTATGATTTGCCTCAGATCATAGGTTATGGTAAAATTGAGGTGACTTTCTGCACATTCAACTTATACAGTGACTTTCGCTCGGTCTATCTTGTGTTTCTTCATCATTCTAGAATAAGTATGACAACTGTTGGTGAAGGTTAAGGTTAAGGGTAACCAACAATGAGAGTGGTAATAAACCAGGGATTGTATACATCGTAGATCTTTGTTAATCGATACGCTATGCGTACTTTGTAATTACAGGGAAGGATAGGACCTTATATCTTCTTCTATTTCTCGCCATCACACATTGGAATTCTCCATTTCTTCGTTTGATTCGCTTCCACTAATTCATCATTCATGAAGATCTTCGGATTTTTTCCTCTGTACTCGGATGCAGCTGTGAAATTCGCCCTTAATATGCTCTACTGCTTTTACTACTAATATAGCAGATTCCCGAACCCGAGAATAGTGTTCTGGGACGTTATCGAGTGTTCACTTCAGGGGCTCTCAATCAAAAAACGCATAAGAATCGCTACGGAATTCTTTGTAGTGATACTTATTCATCGAATAGTAATAGTTTTTTCTTGGAAACTTCATCTCCCAAGTAACATCCCCCTCCTCCATTTTCCAGTTTTTATGCTTGCGCCGTAAAAATCCTGGTGCACACGACACGGACCATGGGTCAATATGACCCATGTGGTTCCCAATATGTTAAGAGCAGTATAATATTAAAATGTATTCTGAGCCTTTCATAAGGTCTGTTATGGGTACTAATTCGGTGCAAGACTCGTGTTTCGGCCTTCCAGCTCACAGATATACGCATATCGACAATCAATCACTCTGAACGAATGCTGCGGCGATTGTTTGACCGTATGTCGGTTTCAAAAAATTCGTCGTCACCATCTCTATATAGGGGTTTATCCTTAAGGAACTGACTGAACAAAAGGCACCGTGCAACTGACGAGGGTGGGAGAATGAAACGCGTGTCCTGTTTCGTATCAGTGCCCATAACAAACCTCATACAAAGCTCAGAAAACAATGTCAGATTATATACTTCTTGATCGAGTCTCAAATCAGTCGATTAAATTTGAAATAGCACTGAGTGAGTTACGTCGGCGTGACGCCTCGTTGGCTTTTCAGGAGCCTCAAGAGTTCTTAATACGTATAACTCACAGCAAATTGTTTCGAAAAAAGTTTTGTCATTGATTCTTCTGTTTTGAAGGGCACGAAATCAGCTAAAAAGGATAGATGATTGTTAAGTGCCGGATGACAATGAGCTAAATGGAAAAGACTGAGTGAATAAAAAATTTCATGATTGAACCAATTCTTCGAGAGGCGTAGCTCAAATTCGGTTCCCGCCTTCTCATTTCAGATGTTGCGGCATGAAATTTGGCTTTCCCAAAAGTTGAACATCTACAGTCGACTAAACGTTAGAAAAACATATTCACTTCTGAGTGAGGAATCTGTAAAGAAAGACATCAATCGACAAGAAAATGAAGCGCGGCGTTTACTGAGAGAAGTTTTTGGAAACAATGTAGGGATTACGTCTGTCAGATTTCGATGTTCGCATTAGCCTTTCACTTCCTATACACATAGGAGAACTTCCTGTTGATAGAGGCTCCGACTGATACGCAAAACAAGCATTTCTCAGAATATCACTTAAAGAATTAAGGACAGGCAGTGAATGAGATGTTATCAAGAATCTATTAGTATGAAAAATAAGAGAGAAGCCGCGTCAGAATCCGCCCAAAAAAAGACAGTTGTTTCAAGACATCAAGTCTTTATATAAGACGCAAAAATCCGACAGTATGTGGAAGTGGCAATGTTGTGAGATAGGAGAGCAAAGTGGACGTTCTAAGGAACGCGACTGGCGTGTCATTGACCAAAGACTTTCCTACTCACATTCTTATTTTTCAAATTTCCAGTGAAGTGGATGCTTATGAAACGTCGTCGACTTCTCGCAGCTTCTCTATGATTCACATACAAACAAGACTGCGCCTTACATTCTAACAAAGTGACATTTTATGCATGCGACAGTAGTATATCGCGTATTTTGAATGTTTTGAAAACGATTACTCATAAAACGCGAAATATTCTTTTCTAGATACAAGTGATCACTGAGACTTATTCCATATCATGGGGTTTTAATATTTCGGTTGACTAAGCAGTGGATGCTGATTGATCTCCTATCCGTCAGGTTGCAAATATCTCTGATTATGAAGATATGTCAGTGTGGTGGCGTCATTCAAATTCATTGCTCTGCCAGCAGGAAAAAGCTGCCCTGTGTACGGATATTATCGCTTCGCCTAATTCTCCTTAAGAACTAGCACGTTTTTAGTCAAAGAAAAACAGTGCCTTCAGTATGGTTTACCGCTAGAATATCTCCAATATGTTTTCCGCTTCATCGTGGCTGGGAGGTGTTCTTGGGTGTCGCACTGCGAATTACAGCGTGGAAACAATTAATCGTGAGCAATCGACTCTAGTTGGGAAGGTTCGACGTTTTCACTCGAATGATCCACCTAAGACTAAACCGTTCAGGAATGACTACCCTCTTGATAGCTACTAGTTAAATCATGTGGATAAAAGGTTGCAACTAAGCGCTCTTACGTCTGTATATGAATGACATTATAGTTTCTCAAAGAAAAGAAGGCCTTGTCTGAATTTCATTATGTTCACGAGAGTTGTCCGACTCAAAGCGCTGGAGCTCTGTTTTTGTTGTTTCGCAAATGTCAGATCAAAAGCAACGCCGGCGCTGTAGAATCATCATATACGTTACGAATTTTTATGAACACCGCATGGTACTGAATAAATAGTTCCGCGATGTGTCACTTCCGTATTGTAGCAGTCCGTGTATCAAGTGTTTAGGCTCTTTCGTTCTATCTCCCACAGAATTTCTCACAACTGCTTCTTTGAGTACCTTTCATTAGTGATGCTCACTTCGTTTGATAGCAGCGTAATTCCATAGGTAAATTTTGAACTAGCTTCTTTGGCATACCGCTTTGATTACAAATCATAGCTCGCGTTGGAATTGGTTGTAGCTGTGAAGCTCTAAAAGATTTTTTTGGCAATCACACAAATTTAACACTAAACATTTAGTTGCCATTTGTTTGGAGTCGCTTCTATGACTGTCAACGTTAAACAGAAAATTGCACGACATTTTTTTGGTAATTTTGAAGACGTAAATTGCATATGTTTAGGTATAGCATACATAGTTTCCATCAAAACAATTTCTGCTTTGAGCAAGCTTTATTGCCAATAGAAAGAAAGCAACAAATGGACAACATCATCCCAAGTCACCGATCCTACGAATAGAGTTGATTGCGTGGTACACGGCTATATTGATCTTCGACAACCTCTAAACGATCAGGGCCTTAACTCCTATGGGACGACGTGTACTGAGCCGAGGTACACGAATGTTTGAAGACCTTTCTCGCTGCATAAAAGCTTTCCCCTAGATAAATTTGTTACATTTCAGCAGTGAAAATAAAATTGTTCGTGAAACTCAAATTTCTTCATTTGCTCGGCTGAGGCTTAGATATGGATCTTTACCGAAGTTTTATTACTTATTAAATAGCCAGAATCACGAGGATTTTGATAACGTAAGTGGTTTTTCGGAAGGTTATTTAAGAAAGCTGCGAAAGCGAAAAGAAGATCACATTTACACTTTTTAAATGCCGCTTGCACGTCGTAGGCGGTTTAGTGGTAATTACAAGTGAAGTTCATAAGTCATAGGTATCTTCTCGTCACATAAAGAATGAAATATTACTCTTGATCTTTTTATAAAGGTTTCTGACAGAAAGTCTGATCACTTCTCTTTATATCCTTCATTTCTCAACGGTAATATCACGTCGTTGTAAGAAATATAAGCAAACTTTCAATCGTCACTGTGCATTTGTATGTCGCCTGTTTTGCGAGAACGTAGCTTGGAAGCACATCTTCTACAACTAAACATTTCTAATAGAAGTCTATGTGGAGGTAAATCCAATATGTAGCTCGACTAAGTGTGGGAAGAGCGCGCATTCAGCATGCTTATGGTACGGTATTTCCCATATAACCACCCATGTTCAATAACGTCTCTTTCGTTCTTCCTAGACATTTTGATAGCTATTTGATGGCTTAAATCTCGGAAATTCGGAAGGCCTACTTTATTTTTTGATGTCTTTATGTTACACTGTAACAGTGGAAAAAAAATGTTTTTTAACACTTAAGCATATTTCGGTGTTGGAGACTCTGTAAAGTAAGGAAACGATGCGAATGTAACGAAAGAGCGAATGATGAAAGTGTTGAAATCCGTACAGTAAATTGCGATGAAGGGCAGATAAAAGAAGGATTGAAAAAATACATGGGTTTCCCAGTGAAATCCATTAAACACAGGTGTTTATCTACCCTACTTGAAAGTATTTGAAGATGAACAAATCACGTCGTGGTCGAATGATCGTTGTGCTCGTCGCGATGGCGCGAGCTAAACTGCGCTGCATAAGACTGTCATCCATTTGGCAATCAAATGCCTCATGCTCGATATTGCAGGGAGACATGCTCGACTACTATTCTTCGAGTTGTTCACTAAGAATACGAAAAACGATGAATGCTAGAAGTACTGGTAGCCGCGCAGTGAAAAAAAAAACAGTGTGAAGACGGATCAATAAAGTGTTGAAAAGTATAGATAATAATAGATACTTTTTTATGATAAATCCGCCTGCAGCGTTCCGTGAGAGGTGCCTTTGGTACTCTTCCGTTTGGTAGCATGGGATGAAGAAGCAAACTTTCTCGCTGGATAAGAACTTTTCATGAGAGTGTTACTAATCATTCGAAAGCTTAAATCTCTGGTTAGTGCCGTATGTGGCCTCTTTTTGAATAGTCTTTTCATAACGCTTCAGCGAAGAAAAAATTTTTTTTTATTATTGTTTGAGCCAACTCGTCATGCGGTCTGGTAAGGGCTATTGCACAGCCCGACACAAGTGTTTGGTCCTTACGGACTCGTCAGTCGGGCAAAATCTGTCGCCTTTCAATCTTTTTATAGTCAGTTGTCTCGGGAGCCCAACTCTCCCTAACAGAGAGTTATCGAAGACGAACGCCATACACTCTAAGTCAAGTGAAATTTTGCCTAACACAGAGGCACGCGATTACTCTTTGGCTAATATTTTTATCATACAATACCTTTATGTCAAGTGTTTTATTAAAACCACGCTATTTCAATATATCCTTTCATTATTATTTGAGCCAGCTTTTCATGTGGTCTGGTAAGCGCACGGGTAATCGTAGCGTAGGAGATTCCAACGCTGTGCTTATTTTTTGGAAAGACCGTTTCTCTACACTGTGTTGTAATGGAAACAAGATTGATTCACTCAGCAGGCATGTGTTTTCTGGCTAATCTACGGGCTGGGAATAAGAGCTTAGAGAGGTGTGCCTGCGGTTTCAACTTGACTTTCTGCCGATGGCGCTGATGCATCACATGTGTGAAGTGCGATTTTTGATACTCAATTAGAAGTTTCTTCTCCGCTTCGTTAGAAACGCTAGATAAAACGTATAACTCTGATACCACAAGATTTCCTCTACACGTCCACATGCTTTTCGTGATTTCAGTGAAGTAATAGTAAGAATACACTGCCGATGTAAAACATTTTCTTATTTGTTGAGATTTACAACGTAATAAAAGTTGTTTGTGAAAAAACGGCCGCTTACATCATTAGCTAGAGATTTAGGCTTTCGAATGATTACTAACACACTTATGAAAAACTGTTGTCCAGCAAAAAAAATCTTTTCTTGATCCCGTGCTACCAAGCGGAAAATAACTTGCCTCTCAGCATATATCTGGTCTGATGCTAGTCCCTAAATAGGCCAAGACATCCATCACCACTGCTAATTAGTCTAGTATCACACTAGTTTGAAAGGACAGAAGTATTGACTTGGCCTCAAAAGTCATTGTACAGTGATAGTATGTATTCAGTAACCTTTACGATTCTCTGTGAGGCAGAAATCTTGGCAAACTTTCCAGGGATTGATCGTTGCCGAATAGTTTATCCACATATTGGCAGCGTCCTCCTGAACTCGCCTTTTGCGGGTGATGCACTATTACATGTGCTGTGTGACACACACGTGGTCGATTCGACAGTTGATAGTTCCTGCGCTCAAGACTCACGCAACCTTCCATCCCTCCGGTAGTTAGCGTCAGACTTGTTTGGGAGGATACCAGCACTGACTTGATGCATCGGTAGGCCACTACGTATCGTTGTAAGGGCCAAAAATGCTTTCAGTCTTCTCAGATGACGCTAGGTGAAGCGGATGCATGGCTCACTTTGGAGATCAATCGACGCCGATTAAGCATTCCTATTAATGAGTTTTTTTATTTTAGGATCGATTTCATTGTTGGTAGCCGGAGCGGGTAGTGGTGTCCTCGTCGGCGCATTCAGTTTTCTCGACGTGCCGCATAAAGCAGCTGCTGTTGCTGGTGATAGTCTATATATACTTGCTATATGAGTAGAAAAAGGCAATTAACAAATTATTTTCTTTCAAAATGCCCCAATTTTCCTCGTATTTACAAACGTTTTTCACCTGAGAAATCTTAACTTTATCCTGAATAGGAATATTGTTGCAACAATGTTATTGGGTAGACAGGAAATTTTCCGGACTTTTTCGTTGTTGTTAATTATTTTTCATACGCTTGAAGTTATAGTTCCAGCCATCAGTGTAGTGGAACTTCCTGTAGTTATTTATTATATGGCACTTATATATTTGAATGAGGTGGAACTGTTCCGAGAGCAAAAACAATTGTTGATGCTTCACGAGTGTCGCTCGCTTCAAGTGCCGCAACTATGCTCGTGGAGATCAACAGTCGCTTTTGTTCTGGGGACAATTTCATCTTAGATCAAATGTACAAGTATTATATGCCAAAGTAGCTGCAAGAAGATGCTTTGAATGATAGTAATGACTAAAACTTAAATGTTTGAAAAGTAATCAACAACAACGAAAAAGTCCGTAAAATTTCTAGCAAACTCAATATGTTATTTCGGCTTTTTTATAAGATAATGTCTGTTGGTATCATTGCTTTGGGAAGGTAAGTGCCATAGCGACTTCAATATTTCTTAAACATCTAATCACTATTAAATATAACAGAAACGGGGCTGTGGCGCGCTGATTAGAGGTGTTTCGCGGTACTCTCGCAGTTGATGGTTCGATCCCGCGCCTAAGGCTCACCAACTCATCGTTCCCTCCAGGCTCGGTGAGCTGGTACCAGCCTTGCCTGGAAGAATAGTGCAGCACTTACTGAATACATCGTTAGGCTACCGCACGTCATTGTAAAGTGCGTATGTGCATTTAATCACCTCTAGCGATACTCGATGAAGTTGAATACATGGCACATTACCCAGGGATTCAAAAATGTCCAGAGAACATTTTGATAATCTTTGAATAGAACAGATATTGAGTCGTTCCGTAAGTTTGGCACTGGAGCAATAAATACCAAATCTGTTGACCAGAAGTAATTGCAACTGCCTGATTTTGATATCGCTCTAGTGCGCATTCTCTTGCAAACATTTTGGTATACAGCTCGCCTATACTTTCTTCACGATGGAGCTGTTGTGAGAACAAATCTGCTTGCTACTCACACATGAATGGCGCGTTGGCGAAAATGCTAGTGAAGCAGCGTGCAAGATTGATGGAGCATGTGGCGAAGATACGGATGCAGAAAGGACGGCAAGGCAGCGGTCCGCGAAGTTCAAATCTGGAGAGAACAGTCTGCAGGATCAGTCCCGTTCGAGCCGTCCACAGGGAGCTCCATTAATTGTGCGCGCCGCTTCACTAGAGTCGTTCCCGCTACGCACCATTCGTTCATTAGTAGCAGGCGAATTTAATCTCAAGACAGCCCCGCGTTGAAGCAGGTATAGTCAGATTGTATACCAAAATGTTCGCAAGAAAATGCGCAACTGAGCGATACCAAAATCATGCAGATTCAATTAGTTCTGGGTAATGAATTTAGTGCTTATTGCTCTAGTACCAAAAATTATGGAACGGCCTGGTAATATCAGAGGGTAAGATTGAAATCAATGAGACCACACATTTCGAAAGTGATTTATGATGTTTTGTATCTGTTTTTCAGTGTCGACCGCTTTACTTGTCCAGCCAAATCACATGAACAGAACACGAACCTTGAACTGAGTATTATTTTGATATGTGCCACTACGAGAAACTTATGTTAATGTTGTAAATTTCATGTTATTCATCATATACTTTTCCGTTTAGCGTACCATTCTCACTCTACATTTTGCAGTTGTAGATGTCACTCAGTACTTAAACTTAACTCCTTTCACTTGTCGTTTGTTGTTCAGCAGTGTATCGTAAACTGTTTCCAGTGTAATCTACGAGAATTTTGGTTTCTGTTCCTATAGCATTGCTGTGATGGTGAAATTATATTTTCAAAATGATGAGTAACATGCAAAACTTCCGACCCTAGGCAGGAGATGAACCTGTGTTTCATTCATAACTCGAGCGCGCACTGTCATTACACCTTCGACCACCACTGTACTCCATATTTATTAATGTCCTATAGTTGTCAACTCAGATGGGTCTAATCAAATATTTGTTTACCAGACGAAATCCGGTAATAATTGTTTTAGTATGTTGCTTTCATCAACTGGTCATTGATACTAAACAGTCTTATGACTATGAAGACATAGTGTGCTCATAAGCTATGTGACAAATGTAGGATAGGAGCGATGCTAAGAGCAGCAAAGTATTACACTATATAGGATGATTGGGGAAATTATCTTGTAGAAAGTTGATAGTTAGGCTTGTAGTACTCTTTGAAACTTTTAATTATGGCTATGTGCATCGTTTGTTATTAGATTCTTGTTAACGTAATTTGTCGGGCTTTCTCCCTTGTAACATGGGCCATGTGAATATCATGGAGGCGTTGAAGTAGAAGCCTTTCCACACTGTATTGGTACATTTTCAAGACGAAGTCAGCGTTTGGATATCTTCGCAAGTATGGTAGAGATTTAGCAGCTTGGCAGTGACTTTACACCTTTCACAGAAGGGCAAGGATCAGAAAATATGTGATACGGCTATCTCGAGAAATACTTCTTTGCCAAGAAGAAGTACAACTCTTCATTTCCAACCTTTTACGACTTCTGTAAATTATACAGTTGTTACAAGGCAATCAGATTACTGTTCGTGCAGGATTTCAATAATGATCCAGTAAGTTTATCCCTGAAATTCCACATCTGCATCGTCACAAACTTATTAGACTTAGACTTCTACTTTGCTCTCTTTCAGAGTTGATGGCTACAATAAGTCCAATGACTGGCGGTCCATTAAGAGAAAAGTCTCAAGAAGCTCTTGATGTCGACGCACTGTTAACAACACGTGGAGGGAAATATCTAATTCCGTAGCAATAATTTTGTCGTAGATCTATTCGCCGCTGAATTCGGCAAACTGTCGGCTTAGTTACGAGGCCCTTCATTAGGACCATTGTATACGAAAACAAAAACGGTGGTTTTTCTTTGGTGAAAATTTGGTTGTCGTCCAAGATATTCCACCAATTTACGAATAGTTTAAATGAAATGAAAGAAATAATCGAATATCAACTAGTACACAACCAACCAATCACTCGTGGCTGTTCATCGCAATGAAATCAGTATGATCTGATTATCTGTATCGGTTTCGACGTAATTACCTACATTCCTTAGATCGTCTATCTATTTTGCGTTTCGCAAGATGGAGAATGATTTCAAAGCGGTCTAAGAAATTTGAATTAAACGGTTCCGAAAGTACAATTTCAAAAATTCCACCCAGTGAAATCGGTGCGTACGATTGTGAAAGGGCAATGTGATTTTAGTGTGGTTAAGAGGCTAGTGCTATCTGATGGTCACGAAAAGTTTGAAAGTCCGGAATTTTACGTTACTGACGTAAGGTAGTCTCGCGACAGCTCGCCCTGGTACTAGTGAAGATGTTTCTCGAATACTGCGACCAGAAGGGACTGGCCGACAGGAGCATATGGCATGTGAATTTTTATAACTCTCGTAAACAAAGGCAGAAAAGAGCAACGGTCCATTTTCAGGGTTGGTGTGCCACAGATAGGATGTGTTATGACGTGGATATCGACGAGCCGGAAGAGCTCTTGATAGAGAAGCCGGAAGAAATAGTGGTCTGATCTGTGCCATGGTCGATGCCACACTGAAAAGTGTTGTCCGGATATTCACATCAACTGCTTGATATAGAACATAGCCAAGACTGCAGTAGTGGTTGACTGCAGAAACTGACTTTTCCGTTCAGCGACAATTTGAGATAGCCTGACACGGGAGGAATCTTGCGAATTCAAAATAAAATCACTTTCCAAATCAGTAATACCGAACACAGAGCATTGTACACTCGATGATAATTTCGCTGGACATAGAGTGCAAAACGTTAGTCGTCGCTATCTCTTAGTGTGGGGACTGGAGCACCCCACACAGGATTGGCCAAAGACGAAAAAAGGCAGCTGCCCGACTGATCGGACTGCGAGGTCGAAACACCTGTATCGGGCTTTATAACTCAGCTCTTTTTTAAAAGACCACATGACATGCGTGGCTCAAAAATGATTATTTGGCATACTGAAGCTCAGTTAATTGTACTATGTGAAAATGATCTTCACATACTGGTTCCGTAGTGTATTAATGAACTGTGCTCCTCTAAAGCTCTATAGTGTACGTATTGTTTGTGTTTGGTTCTTTTTGTATGCTGTAAAAAAGTTGTACTCTAAGAATTTTTGGCAACTTCGCATTTATCGTAGTGTATCTGTCATCTGATTCCTCTTGAAGTCTGAGAGTTGTTGGAAGAACTTCTCCAAGAACCAGTCAGCTCCGTTTTGTACTACCAGGTGGAAAGAAAGTTTCCATCGGTTAGATGGGAATGTCGTTTTTTCGCATGATTCGTGTGTGATTTTCATATCATTTGAAGGGTCTTCTCCTTGCGCATCTATTGTTATATAATTTTTTATATCTGCTGCAGAATGGAATTGCCTAGGAAACAAAAACGTTTGTTGATGCTTTACGAATACAAATTTGGTTTAAATGCTGCTGATGCCGCTCTCCGAACCAACAAAGCTTGGGGCGACCTTACGGTTGGAGAATCAACAGTCCGCGAGCGATTTTGTGAGTTCAAGGTCGGTAATTAAGAGTTAGCCGGTAGATCGAAATCCGGACGACCAAGCGAACTCGATAATGAAGACTTGATTTGTGGTTTGGAAAATAAGCTGTCATCAAGTTTTTGTGAATTGGCAGCAGAACTAGGTGTTACTCTAAAACCGTGCTAAACCATCTCCATCAGCTTGACTTTGTCCACAAGAAGCCAAGACGAGAAGCCAAAGTATTTTGAAGAATAGTTGTTGTTGTTTGTTTCTGAAATATGCATAAATTTTGAATATTTTATCAAACGATGGAAACTTTCGTTCCAACCTAGTAAAGCGACAATCAGGATGTCTCACATAAGACAGTAATTCACGTTTATTCGCCTTTATCTGAACATTCTCTAATTTCGCCATAGAGCAACTGATAGTAAACGTTAATATCTAATAGAGAACTGTTTCATCGTATTCTTTAAGTCTTCAACTATTTCTTGTTCCAACATCGTCCGCATTTCGAAGATCATTCTTCCGTTGCGCTGTCTCTGTCATCGACATTCCCTTACATTCACGATCTGTAAAGTTACTTTCTGAACGCTAGTATCGTGCTCATAAACGTCTTCATACTTGCCTTCACATTTGGGAGTGTTATAGCTGAGATTACTTGTTTTTCTGCATCGACAATTCTTCGTTTTTAACATATAAAATGATCATTTTCTTAATAAATGGCTTCAAATACGGTACGTAGGAAAAAGTGCTGTTGATACACCAAAGATTCGTCTTCGACAAATTATCGATGCGAATGGAACGAAGCTAATCTTGGAAGTACCTGTTGTAGATATATGAATTTTCTATGTACCTACCGTTCCAACAGAGCTCTTTCCCGCATTCTCGCGTTGTTGGTTCTCATTTGCTTTTGTAGAAGAGACATTGGAAACATGGGTGACAGAAGAACTAATCGCTGTCGAGTAGGCCGTTTGTGTCTGTGGAGCAGTGCAGGACTCGTGGTACCACTCGGCGTTCGTTGCGTTGTAGAAGTAGCCGGAACAGCAGAAGCGGTGTCAGGAATATGTTTGGGCCTTGTCAGCGAAGCAGATAATGGTTTTTCGGCTTCGATAGTGCTCGGGTCCAGACGAGCACCTTTTTCAAGATGGGCATTTTTAGAACGCAATACTTCAATCACACGTGCATCGGCGTTGCTCTGAAATTTACCACATTGATTTGCCAAATTACGCGACTAATTAGGTATAAGCTATAGCGTATCTTCTAGAAGGAGATCAAAGGAAGAAAAATTGTTGAACAGTTCAAAAGTTTGACCGTCTCTGAGCCGCGTCACGAGTAATGAAAAACGAGAATTATCTTACGAACTGTCCTTTTCTCTGAAGTAAGCTTGCACGAGCTTGGAACTCCTTGGACTCTGATGGCTATTGTTTCGGCCACTTCGAATTCGTCAAAACCTTCTTAGCATCAAAGGGAGAGGTCACCGAAGTGTTGTGATCACCTGTATCAGCTGTATCACCTGTCGTCCGGTCGATCGTCGAGTGGCTCGAGCGGGCACCAGCAACACTTCCATATTTTCCTATCGCGTGCGAGAGCAGCCCAATGGAGTCCTCCTCGCTTTGAGGATTCGCTAAGCATCATATCTTTCTTCTAGTCTTTTCGTGAAAAAACGATATCGGGTCGTTGGTCTTCCTGTAGAGCGCTTGATATCCCGAGGAATCCAGTCGATAACGGCTCTCGCCCATCGGTTGTCGTTGAAGCGCTTCACGATGCATCCCACCTCATTTTCGATATCCTGGCGTGTAGAACGGCGTCTTTGATTTTCGATCGCTGACCTAGGTCGGATTTTCGGATCCTTTCTCTCATTTGCAAGATACGGTATACTCGTAGCATCGACCTTTCGACTGCGCGTTCAATAACGCCAAGCGATCTTTCATCCTGCATACGTAGCGACCACGTTTCTGATGCATACGTTAGGGCAGGGGTAATCGTCGAGTCGAAAAGGTGGAAACGAAGTCGAAAGTTCTTGGTCCTCTCCACTACATCCTCGATGCTCTTAAACGTTCCCCAAGCCGCCCGTTTCCTATTGCTCAACTTTGGAGCTAGGTCATTCATTATGTTGATATCACGACCTAGACTGATGCAACTGGAGCATTCGGAAATGTTCGTTTCGTTGAGCCTGAATGGGGCATTCGAAACCCTTCCGTTATTCACGAACATCGTTTTTGTTAGACTTAGTTGAAGGCCAATCTTTGCACAGGCGCTGTCGAAATCGGTCAACATTCGCTCCTCTTGGCTGATGCTTGGTATTACGAGGACGATATTCTTAGCAAAGTGAAGATGGTTTAATTGTCGACCGTCGATTTTCACTTCCGTATCGTTCCATTCTAATGTTGGCATAAGTTTACGAGGGTGGCAGTGAATAATCTTGGCGAAATTGTATTGCCTTGTCAGACCCCTCTTCTTACTTCAGTGGTAATATTGTTATAATAATATGTCGATGTTTTAGTTGTGAAATCTTTAGATAGCTCACGAAGTATCATTGTGTACCTAGTAGGGATGCCCTGATTATCCAGAGCCTCCGTAACCGCTTCTGTTTCACTGAATCAAAGGCTTTTCAGATAGATGAAAGTGAGACAGAGCGGTATTTTGTACTCTCATGAAACTTCAATGAGCTTGTTATCATGTGTATGTAGTCTATGGTACTGAATCCGTTTTGGAACCCTGCTTGTTCGCATGGCTGTTCTTCGTCCAGTGTTCTATCAATCCTGTTTAGGATGACTCGAGTAAAGAGTTTATAGAGAACGGACAGCAAGCAGATTGGGCGATAATTGCCTATGACGTGAAGGTCTCCCTTTTCGAACAACAACACGGTCTTGCTAGCTTCCATTTGATGAGGACCTTGCATTCTGACAGGTAGCGAGTGAAGAGCCGAGCCAGGGTGTTGATGAGAACTGGCGGCAGGTTCTTCAGGTGGTTTGGTCTAATCGTGTTTGGACTGAGTGTTGTTCTGTTCTTCACCGACGACATAGCATGTCGGGTGTCGGAAGGGTGGACCGGTGGAACGACATATTCGTCCTCTTTCATTTTATGTGACGGAAAGAGGACATGACTGGCGAAGAGATCCGAGTAGTACTGGTGGATAATTTTCTCCATTGCCCTTCTGGAAGGTGTAAGTGTCCAGTCAGGGTACCGGAGTGCAATCATCTTGGCTTTATAATTGGCAAAGCCTCGATGGGCTTTGCGAATGCTCTTCCCAGCTTCTGCAGCTTCTGCCATAAGTGGTATTCGTCTCTTTTGAGGTCTTCTTTTATCACTTCTTCGCAGCGTTTCTCAAGTTCGGACGTAAGGGTTTGCTTGCCTGTAGAGCGTGCGATTCCGCGTTGACGTATCAGCTCGTGTGTCTGCGGAGACAAGCGCCTCTTCGCGACTCTAGTGCTCTCGGCTTTCATAGCGTCAACTCGAAGATATTCATGAGTCAGTCGTATTATTCGTCGATGTTGTCGACAGTGGTATCTTCGCAAGAGCAGACTAATGATTTGAATATATCCCACCTTATGGTAGTTCTGGGACGTCGCTGTTTGAATTTAGCGGCTTTCTCTCCTTTATGCGGAAGCGGAACGTTGCGCGAAAGTGGCTGCGTCTGATCCCGTGTAGAGCTTACGAACAACAGCGACATCGGTCAGGCAAAACCTTCGATTTGCTAAGAAACGGTTTATATCGCTATGGTACTCTCCATTGGGAGTCTCCCACATAATCGCTGAGAGTGAGGCTTTTGGAATTGTGAGTTAGCATGGATGGTTTGGGTCGTCATGGTAAACTCACATAGCCTCTCACCCTGTTCATTCCATTCTAGTCTGTAGGTGCCAATGTGGCGTTCTCCAGACGTTCTCCTAGATCCAATTTTTGCTTTAAAATCTCCAGCAATTACCCGGAAGAATGTATGGTCTTATTTGAAGAATCATAAGAGGTCCATATAAAACGCTTTGTCTTCGTATAGCTTGATGTTGGTGTGTAAGCAACGAAGATGGCCAAAGCCAGCGTTGATCCTCATCGTTTCAACCGCAGTCGACAGGGGTTGTTAGTTGTTCGAATGAGTTAATGTACCAGGTCAAATTCGATCTGACGAGGATGCCAACATCAACGACACCTCTGCGATCGTTGTGATACACTGTGGAAAATTTCAGGAGAAAAGTACCAGCTTCGTGCATGTTTTATTTATAAGAAAGAACAGTTGCGAAAATATGCCAGATATCCACTTTTCAAGCTACGCATGTGGTCTGTTATATAGGGCTGACTTATAGAGCCTGATACACGTGTTTCGACCTTGACAGTCCCATCATCGGGCGGTATCCTTTCGCCTTTTGCCAATCCTCTCGGGGTGCTCAGTCACTTATAGTAAGAGTAGGCAACGACGAACATTTTACACGTCTATTCAGGGAAATTGTCACTGAACAAACAGTGTCGTACATTCGACTGCTCTTGGCTGCTACCGTTAGTATATCATACCTTTTCGTTTCAAGTATATTCTAGGACCACGCTTAAATCTTAATATGCCAGATATTGGCAAAAGACGAAAGGCTAACTGCCCGACTGATGAGACTGTCAAGGTCGAAACACGTGTATCGGGCTCTGTAAATCAGCCTTATGTAATAACCACATGGGTGGCTCAGAAAGTGATTAGCTGGCATATTGAAATTTGAGCATGGTCCTGAGAAAATACTGGAAACGATAATTGCCAGAATATTTTTTTCGAAAATCATGCAGATAAGAATAGTGAGTGATATGCGATATTTGAAGCCTCAGGCGAGAGTAGAACCTACGTTTCACCCATGCCAACTGTAGTGATATCACTCATCGCGATTATGGACGAGTTGAAGGTTTCACCCTGCCTGAGCTTCCTAGTTTTGCATATCACTCAGTATTCTTAGACATATAGCTGTAATATCATAATAGTGCTATGAAAGCTGTGCAATGAAAAGTTCTTGCAGATTATTCAAAAATTCTAGATGTTAAGGGAATCGCTGTGAGTAATTTCTTCGATTCGATAAGCAATTAATCGACGTCTACAACTTCTGTATGCCATCACTTGATTAATTACCGCTCAAACTGCACTGTTGTTTAGAACGAAAAAATTAAGTTAGTGGTTTTGATTGATTCGCAAGGGATACGCCATGCACTTGCCCTTATCTAGCATCGTCTGAGGTGATTGAATACATATCTGACTTTTTCAGTGACTTGTGGCCTAACGATGTATCAAGTCAGGGCTTCTATCTTCTCGGACAAGTTTTGTTCCAGTTCACCAACCCCAAAGGGAAGCGCAGGATCAAATCATCGACCACTGATTGAACGATCTTGTGTGTCGCAAATCACTCCTAACCACTGCGACACATGCGCTAGCATTGTTGCTAGACTTGTTGCTAAAAGAGATACGAATTAGACAACGTTTCGCATTCCCATCCAAGAAGATGAAAGGTGAATAATTCTCTTAAACAATATAGATTATTTTCCATATTTAAATTACTAGAGGCATGTTTAGCGCAGTGGTTGAGATGCTTTGTTCGAACTGCGCTGAAGTTTCTTGTGCCAGCCAAAATGAGAGAGTTTGTGTCATAATTATCTTGTAAAGAAGCACTAGCGACCGCCTATGGTAAAGACCTGAGAGCTTCCTAAAACGATTATACCAGGCTTATGGGAGTTTTCTGAATTATTAAGGAGATTCATGAAAAAGGCAAAGTCGCTAACTGTATAACAGAGCTTTTCTTGTAGCTGACCTCATCTTCATGCGCTTGGTGCATAATAAATCAGTGACTGGCCTGATCAAGAATAGAACTTTCTCTAGACAACATCTTGTCCGATATCGAACTAACTCACTGGAAGTTCTGGAAGCTTCATCGACACCATCCGGCGCCGGTCACCGGATGATGTAGTTCTGACAGCCTCAGGCTCATCGTATGGCGGTGGTGCTTCAAAGAGAAAGCGAATCTCTCTAGATAAAAACAGGTATTTGCTATTTTTGTGTTTTTTTTGACGAACTCCATTGAAAATGTTCCAGCTTTTTGTAGAGCTTGAAACAGCGAAACTTTTGAAAGCTATCGAGCGGAATCAAAGAACAGTGGAATCTCCAACTACACTTTTTCATCTTTGTCAGAAAAAATCAATTTCTTCAAGAAAATTGAGGCAACAGTTTAGGATGCTCACTAGTACAGGTATTATTTATCCTTTGCATCACATTAGATCTAATGTGCCAGGCGAAGAGTGTCTTTGTTAGTTCGTAAGGTTCCACCCCTTGTGAATTAGAATCAGGTACATGTATCGAAACGTAGGAGCTTTTTTGTGGGGTCAAGATTGTTATGGTGCATTTATGCTAAAGAATTTCATCTACGAGAAGTATCAACGTAGGGATCAAAACTTTGACAAGGTGACTTTTTTCAGATAGCTGCTTTTTTAACTCCATTAATCTTGGAATAATATAAAATACTTGTGACCTGGAAAAATTTTCTCTCAAACATTTCTTCACAATCTTCTATGGTTCTAAATTTTCATTAAAATGGCGTTTTTGCAGTAAAAGTGGCATTACTTTTCTTTGCAGGTGCGATCCGCATCCTTGGATTTCTTCGTTATCGTTGACGACGGTTCTGTGGTTGATTGTTTGCCATTTACAAGAACGTCGACATCACCAGCTTCCAAACAGCCAAATAATTCATAGAGCAATCGAATTCTGCAAAGCATTTTTTTTTCTAAAAATTATACCTTCTGCCGACTGGTTGGGGCTTCTTTGTGTTTTTATCTGGACATCATATTGAGTCTCATCCATGGAATCTGTGTCCCCAGCTGGAGGTGGTGGAGGAAATTTTAACGACACGTGCTCTTTGACCTCACCCTGAAAAGTTCTCATATTTGATTGAAAAGTGACAGGAGTAAGATTATAGTCCAGTATGCAGAGTCATTTAAACTAGATAGGATTTTTCGTTGCTTATTGCTAAGGTCCGAAATACTGCTCACAACTTATCGTATAGTATTTCATAGATTATTCGTTAGTGGTGGACTAAGCATTCTATGATAAACTGAAGAGACTGCATCAGCGGACGGGGAAATAAACGATAACGAGTGAAAAATTAGCGCTCTACTAACCACACAAAACCTTTTTATCGCCACACACACAAAAAGAGCTACAGCCGCAATAATAATAGCAGCGAAAACCAAGGTGGTCCACATTTTTTCACCTGTAATGAAAAGCTACTCAGAAAACATGTATGGAATGTCTCAACATTAATAATGATATATTGTATCTCAACGAAATTGGGTGTATACCGGTGAATGAGTCAATGACAAATGGCGCTTATGCGCCCGTTAAACATGTCGAGAAATCTCTGATCGTATTGTACTGTCCTAAAAAGCGCTACAATTCCAGAATCTCCATGCTCTGAAAGGAAAGTAACACCTACTGCTGCTTCAATGAGTCTTGTGGAAGAAACAGTCCAAGAATTTCAAATGCTACATTACGGGATAGCCAAGCAACTTTAGTACTGTTAATGATTCTTTTGGCGAAAAGACGGATGCGACATTATTTTTCAAGAGGCGTCAATACAACAACTTGTTGACAAATCCGAAAACTTTGAATTCCGTGAGTGCGAAAAGTCCGCGAAGCTTCGATATTGATTTGTTAGTTTGTTAAAGATTAGTTAGTATGAAAAGTTATTCGAAGTTAAAATAAGTTATTAAGTAAGTTAACGAAAAGTTAAGATATTAATAAGTTAAAAAAAGCTTTAAAGCTCTATAAAGCTTAGTAGTAGTAGTTGACTAGTTAGCAGTAAGCCAAGGAAAATAGGCAACATCTGACTACAGTGAACTCACTAATGTTCAATGCTCCATCTAATAAAAACCGGTTAACACATAGCCATGTAGTAAAATGGGAAGCAACCAAGTGATATCTCATGTATCAAAACTACAATAATGAAAGATGTTTTTCTATTAACTTGGCGATCAATAGTAACTACAAATAAGAACAGAGCGGTGAATTTTAAAAGCTTTGCAGACAGCGCTGAGAAATTTGTGATAAAGATCATGGTACAAAGCTCCCTGTCCATTTGCTTCAACCTCATACCAGATTTTATCTTTGTATCTACTCAGGAATTCTGAAGCAATCGGTACTTTCTAGCTCCTCAGGTTGAGTAAGGGCGATACATTGATTAGACATTGTAAGCGAAGAGCTTGGAGGCTCTTATTATTGATATTTCAGATGAACGAATGGCCACCTAGGTTGGATACTTTATGTCATTCAAAGTAAAACGTTAAAAACAATTCAGAAAAACTAACGGGGCATTGAACAGCATCATACTAACTACTGGATCTTTGCTGAAGTAGTAGTGATATTTCTTCATGTATACGTCAAGCAAAGTCTACAAGGTCGACAGGATCATCAAATCTGAAAGCAATGAACAGTTATGAATATGAACATTACGAGCCTATGTGATCTCCTTCCGGCGATCTCTACTTGAATCATTCAGTGGAACACATATAAAAAGCGGCTCTGGAGAAGGCGAACTGCCGTAACGTCGGCTGTTGAATGAATAAAGAAATTATATAACACCTCGTGTTCGGCAAGCATGCCGAGGTTAATAGAGAGTCGGTCTTGGCAATGAACAGTTCCAAACAACATCTGCATTTGAAAATAACCCTTTGAGCAACCATTCAAATACATAAAAGTAAATAGAAGATTATATGGCATCAATCAATTATGAGTTCATCAGATGTGGATGAATATTCGATTGCTCGACTCTTACACGACATCGTGACCTTTATTGGAGTCATACGATGTGGAAATAGTGGTTTTTATTTCTCACGTTTAACTCTTACAGGACGACGCACAATTTTTTGGGTAGACACGTGTGTTCACAATAAGGGCAGTGTGTCTCATACAGACGCGCCATTTGTGGTTTCAAAGTCAGACACAGTTCCAACATTAGACTTTTTGTAGTCAAGCGATAGCTTGTCCAACATATTTTTCAACAAAGCTCGCTCATGACATGCCTTCTTAGTTCGTTGTAGCAACAGAAAGAATATTACGCTTCGTTATCGGAGTAGTTAATATGTTACTTCAAGCCAGTGCGAGTTTTTTGGCAATCACATAAAAAAGTTCGGATATTATAACGAATTTAATGCTGCGAAAGAATCTCATTTCAAAGAGCTGGCTTCTATGAAGGTATTTGTAAGGACTATAGAGAAAAAACAGCTGGGCCAACACAATTTCTCTGTGCTGGGACTCGTGCTCTCAGTAAAGACGCCTAACATTTTCATCTATGTAGTCGCTATAATTATATGTCAAAGCAAGGAGGACTAAAATGATGTCCGTCATTTACGCGCTTCATTCAACTTCTTTGAGGGCGCATGTGGAGCAGTGGTTAGAGGTGTCTTGCGTCGCACACGAGGTCAATGGTTCGATCTCACGTTCATGGCTCACTAAGCCATCCATACCTGCGGGGTCGATAAATTGGTACCAGACTGGTCTCAGACTTGTGTGGGAGGATGAGCAGCACTGACTCAGTTTAGCGGGAGGCCACTGCGAATCATTGTAAAGGCCAGATATGCATTCAATCACCTCAAACGAAGTTGAAAATTGAAGTCGAATGCATGGACATCCTTTAGGGACTGATAAACGCCAAGAGCTTTATATTTTATCCTTTATTTAGCTTTGGAGAGTGGGCTGCCATCTGGCTCTTGATTTTTCCGAAGAGGCTCATTTTTCTTGTTTCTTTCACTCACATAAGTCAAGCCTAACTCAAACGGAATACTTTTTTAAGCACCAAACTGCAAAGGATACGGTTTAATGAATCCTCTATTGAGTATGAACACTGATTAGTTATCACAAAACCGACTACCTATTAATCTTGGCATTTATCAAATAACTCCATAATTTTCACTGGTTACGTCATTACGATCATCATGCTCTTCTTAACAAAATCAGATCAGCATCGCTTCAAAGATAAAGAATGTTCGCATTGCCGATGACCATTCCATCCAGACGGATTGAAAGGCACTCCTGGCATGACGTTCGCGCATCAACTGGCAGTGAGCTGTTGTAATATTTTTACTGCCCATCATTGGCCCATGTGCGACGCTTGAATTCCCCATTTGGTTTTGGAATCAAATCACCAAATCGAGCACTGACCATCGTAGTGTGGAGAGCACTAAATATTCACGCATTTCTAAGAAATGTCCACTATAAATGCAATGTTAGACAAAGTATGACTGTCTAACATGAATGACCTTTCAGATTGTGATGGCTATATGATAGCTGTAAATGCCACGGTTGCAACGATTGTATGGCGTTAACGTCAGAAAGTGAAGTAATACTATAAATATCACCTTAAGCTTTTTACTGACAAAAAAGATTGCATTGCCCATGTTCAGATATTGGGTATTGATGCTCAAATGGAATTCTTTTTATTTAAAAGCTTCTAGCGGTGGTATGATGTTTTCAGTCGATAGATAACGGCTGTTTTCAAGCATGTAGGCATTGCTTTCCAATCGACCAAAATAAAATGGTCAAGATATCAGGCACATTGAAACGTACCGCGATAAAAGTATAAGCGCAGCTAAGGCGTTCATTTTTGGGGTATAAATTTCTATTTTAATTGGCCCTTTCATGCGCAATATAATCGTCTTTCATTGTGGGAGGAGGGTTGATGACTCGCCTGTTTGGTGTTTTTGCTGATAGAGTGGTGGAGGAAAGTTCACCTTCCTCATTGGCCCGCTTTGTTCCCTGATGCTTTAGATTCTTTTTTTTTACCTCGAATGAATGAAACCACCACAAGTTAAATAGCATATCGACATAGGATTGAGAGTGTTTATGGTTAATGTGTGTTTTGTTTCTGCATTTGTGCACTGAGCATCATGCTTTCGATCTTTTTTGCCACATCGTTTATGTGGGAAAAACAGAACGAGATGTTTTGGATATTAGTAGGAAGATGAAGAATGACAAGAGCAAGAGGAGTTCAGATTGCTGGTTTTACGCACATCCTTAATATAATCAATATTTTGATGTTAATATCAAGAAGATCTGGTGCCTTTTATTGGTTTGAATCATAAGGAATAACATCAAGAAACTAAAGAGAGAAGAGGCTAGAGTTTGTCTCTGCTTTGAGACTGATTGTGCCTGTATCGATTATTAATGGTGACTTTTACAAAGATTCCGTTCTTTTTTTTTTAGGAAAACCGAATATTCGTGATGTCCACCTATTATGACGCTCATTTCATAGAACAGTAGAACAGTAGAACAGTAGAACAGTAGAACAAACAGATGATGCTCTTTTGTACTAATGCACCTCCATTGTCCTTTCTCTCTGTGGGACTCACGTTGATTGGTTCTATTTCTTCACAATATTGATAGGTGGAGTTTTTGAAGTTTTCCTCAGTGATACATTCATGAATCCTTCCATGATCCGTCTTCAAGAGCCGTTCCACCACGCCACCACTAGTCCATGTTCTTGCTCCCTTCTAATAGTCGTCCGCACAATAATTCTCTTCAAAAATGCAACATTTTCAAGTTTTTTGTGATTTTGAGATGGTCTACAACCGCTGGTAGAAACAACCTACTTGGGCAATAAATGTGCTCTCATGTCTTATGATTTTTCTTCCCAAGAAACTCTAACAGACTTCAAGGCATTTTACTACCATATAATTTTTAAGAAAATTTAAAGCCTTATCGAGATTGGCACAAGAGCCCTACACGTGTTTCGCAGGTCTCGCCCTCGTCAGTGACCCACTTCCCCATGTTAAGACCTGCACCGTAGCAAGGAGAGGGCGTATGTGGCGACAACACAACGTACAATGACATTGTGCTATCACCACTTTTCAGTCGATGGATTGCGGATAGTAAACACAAAATGATCCATAGCATCGACTTTTTTAAAACCTCTTAATGTGGGACGTGGTCCACTGACGAGGGGTGAGACCTCCGAGACACGTGTATGACTCTAGTGTATCAACCTCACTAAAGCTTCAAACATTCTTGAAAATTATATTGAATGTTTATTGCGAGGTTTTAGAAACAGTCGATGCTATGGATCATTTTACTGCTGCTTGAATAGATGTCGAGTCTTTTGATACCTTTCAAAGTATGTGCACTTGTATAAAGCCAGGTATTTTTCAATGTCTAGTTGTATACTTTCCCATTAAGCGGCACATTATAACAATTGTGCAATTTTTCCGCTCATCTCGAGAGAATCACTCTAAATAGACAGCAGAAGTCGCACAGCATCGCTCTTAGAAAGGTTGAGTCGGATAGGTGCGAAAAGTGATCCGCTTCTTGTGAAAAATTGCGGGTGAAACATAGGTTCTGGGCACTGTAAAATTTCCTCCACACGTTGGCATGATTTACCCAATCAGAAACTTAGGCCTATGCTGCTTCGGTCTAGGTATCTTAGCGATTTTATTTGGTAATATAAAATGAAAATGAGGAGCTTAACACTGTTTAACCAAAGGACAAAGTTTTTTCTACAATTAAAATGCAAAAAATCTAGGATTTTCTGTGGACCGAAGAAAATTGAATGGATAACAGGCGCACGAGTGAAATCGCGCGGGTTGTTAAATGTAATTTCACTACAGCGGATTAAAAGGCTTTTCAAAAGTGAAGTGTATTCAAATTATTGAATTTGGGCAATTTAATGATCAATAAAACTCTTGTAAAAAAAGAAAAACTGCGCTCCCATTATAGGATTGAAAATGACGAATAACGAAAAAGTACCGGATTTTCTAAGCAATAGTTGAATTGGGCCACGAAATGCTTGATGACCATTGTGGAGGATGCATACGGGGAGCGAATCGAGGGCTAGAAGTGATGGGATCCGCAATGTAAAAATGTGACGGTGTTTGTGTAAAATGAAATGTATAAGAATTTTTCTAGCCTATTTACCATTTGAATAAGGATTGGTTATAATTCACCCTATCTTAGTAGAGATTGCTTCAATAAAGGAATCGCTATTGCACAGATCATTACTTTTGCGCTGTAAAGCAAGGTAATTGCAGATATCCAGAATCGCAGTGACTTTCCATATTCCAACTCCCACCTATAACTTTCTGGAAAGATTCCCGCGCTTTCGTTATTTCATGAGTGCTCCGTATCCTACTCACCCTGCCACTTTTTTTAGTGCACGTATGACTTTTATGTGCAAAGAAAATACCCATCCAAATCCATTATGCAGTCATTCTGCTATAGTGCTTGTTGAAGTCGCACAGGATTTTGGTTCTACATCGTCCTTGAGCGGTCGTTATTTTGTTTCCTACCCCTGATTTTGATTTCGCTTTAACACCATCTTCGAATCAACTAGCAGGAACCCCAGCCGTGGATCCGTCGTCGTAATCCATCCTTGGAAACGACAATATGAAGACTTGGAAAAGCCCTTGGAAAGTTACATCAGGAAACCAAGGATTATCATAAGCACGACCAGCAATATACCGTTTGGAATATGTGCTGTGGTCCACACAACTAGTGAAGACGGACATCTAAGTAACTAAGTAAGTGAAAAGTCGTACAAGCCAATAAAGCATCATGCCGGTTTGGTTCTGTAATATGATTTTCTCTCTATTTTTCTTGCGAACAATTTTGTATACAATTTGCCTACATTTGCCTAAAGATGGAGCTGTCTTGGGAACAAAATCGCTTACTACTTACGCACTAATGACGCGTAAAGAAAAGTGCTTATGGGGGGGGGGCGTACAATATTAATAGAGCTTGGAGCAATGATACGGTTGCAAGGACGTCTGAGAAGTGGTTCACGAAGTTCAAAACTGGAAAACTTGTCTCGAGGTGGATCAAGACTACTTTGATTACTAGTTTTGTTTTTTTTCGCCTCAAGGTATCAAAAAAAAATACATTAAAAATCAGAACGGCACGAAGTTCTTACACAACCCATTATCATGTTGTTTGCTTCATGATTTTGACAATCTCTCTACATTATATACGAGTTATCATAGTCTAAACCCCCATCCGTTTACGTACGTCTCAGCAGTCTCGCGCCTCATAGCCACATACCCCACAAGTCAACCCTAATAAAAGAGGGACGGTCGAAAATGGGACGGTACGTCGTTTTCACCGGTTTTCAGTCATTCGATGGCCTGCGCAGGTGCAACGAAAATTGTAGCCAAAATGAGATAAGTCTTTCGTCTTTTTTACTATCAAACTCTTTAGCTAAAATAAAGTCCTTGTATTAAACAGGTAAGCGACACTGGTAATCTTTCTGTTGCCATCGAAACAGTTGATGAAATCAAGAATAATCAAGAAGCCAGCCATTTGAATTCATTTTTTGTCCTGAAGCTTCATCGTTCCACTAATATCCTAAACATCCCGTTGTTTAGTTTTTGCCAAACGACTTGGCAAAAGAATCAAATTTGTAATAGTGCACAAAATGGGCCACGTTTCACTTGTAAACATTCCGAATCAGTTGTCGGCGTGTTATCAAATTTATGAAACTTTTTGATTAATGCAAAAGAAAGGGCTGTTGATATGATATAAAGCAAAGCAAACTAACAGTGAAATTGAATTTTTATCGATCACTCTATCAGCTAAAAACAGGTGATCAATGACTAAAAAAACTCCCCATAGAAAAATGCGACCTTGACTCGTTCGAAAGTACTTCTTTTGAATAGAAAATCATTCTGCAGGAATGAATGTCTTCATTACACTTCGCCGTCTTATTAGCTTCGTCCAAATGTGTTCGACATATCGGCATTGGTAATCATTGAATGCGACGCATACGATGCAAAATCAGTCAGTACTTTAAAATATGAACTAAAATATTTTCGCTAATAGTAATCGTCATGAGAGCGCATGTCGCGCCGTGGTTAGAGGAGCTCTGTATCGCACTGATGGTCGATGGACCGACCTCGTGCTCACGGCTCACCAAGCCATCCATCCCTCCACGGTTTATAGGTTGGTGCCAACCTGGTCGCAGACATAGGAGGATGAGCAGCACTGATGCGGTACGGGTGGAGGTCACTGCGAGTCATTGCAAAAGCAGATATGCATTTAATCACGTCAAACGAAGTAAAAAATTGAAGACCAGTGCATTGCGCATTCATTAGAAATTGGTCAAGGCCGAAATCTTCATCCTTTTATTCTTTAATGAACATTATTAATTGCATCAAAGATGATGACGGTGTGCAGATCTTGCCATCAATGTGTGAATTTCTTCATCCAGTCAAGGCATAACTTTGTTGACCTAACACCCGCGCGACGTCGTAATTCACCTTTTTTCGTCATGCTCCCTAATTCGAGCTTGAGCAATGGGATTTTGTCCAAATGGGCGCAGTACTGCTCAGTACAGTATCGCTGACTTTGTGACTGTCGATAGATGGAAATCTTGATAGGTTGAAAATCATTTTACTTCCAATCTTTAGAAAATTTTTACTTATAAAATTGCAGAATGTAAACGCATTTTTCTACGATTGGAAAGAAAGTTTTGGGGCACTTTAACAAGCATGAGAAAATACCATGCACATCTTGGGAATATTACAGTCTCCAATGTGAGATTTTTCCACTGAAGGCATAGATATCATTCGTCTCCATTTTCATTTTGATCTAACTCTCCACCATATTGAAGAAAGGGTCTTTCACAGTGAGCTGCAGTCGATGAGATCAACGAAGTTGAAGGAAAAGGCACAACAAGCAAATCGACTACTGAACGCTAGTTTCAACGCTTTAATGCCACAGATCGTGACCTCGAAGGTAAGCTTTGTTCAGAATGTCCAGCAAAGTTGAACAACGAAGATCTGATTGATGTTTTGGAAGATGAACCGTCGTCAACTGCTCGCAAATTGGCAGCCAAACCTGATGTTCCCATACAACTGTGAAAAACGATGGCCTCTATATTTGAGAACAGTTACATTGGTTTGTTTGAATTTCATGCAGAAAATTTTATTTTTTTTAGAAGTACCCCATTACTTTCCAACCTATTATGAAAAATATATAGAACCAACGTCATATGGTAAAGTTTCTTTGCGACAATTCAATGCCCTTCACTTCGCTTTTATTTTTGTCATGAAAAAGTTTTATCTTTAGCTAAAAGATTAATTTTGCGAACATGTCAAATAGTACCATTGAAAGATCTTAGGAGTTAGAATTCGGTATATCCTTAGATCGTAGAATGGTAACAGGTAAGTGATGTCCTCATCCCACCTTATTTCCGCTAATGGCTCATCTTGATCTTTTATGTGGTAAAATTTACTACTGATCAATCTTCTCTCTACCGTGGATCTACCGCAATGCGGATGTTAAAAATCACAAAGCATTTGATGGAAAGTGCAAAACGCCATCACAACAAATACAGGTCTGTTCCCAAAATGTCTGAACAATTTTCGTATGAGTTGTTTGATCGAAATCTGGCCAAAAGACTCATAGTCTCATAGATGCTTTTGAATATAATTTTTTTTTGAAGGAGAGGTCTGGCACAGGGACTTTGAGAAATACGGATACCCGAGAACAAATAACATGAGGTATTTGATGAGATTTCATAGGTGGTAGTTAATTTGTGAAAAAATTGATATTCATGTATATCCCATAGGATTATGACTGCTCGTTGGAGAACGCTCCTCTCGAGATGGTCATACTGGATTGTAGTCACGCGAGTCACGTTCACATTGGCAGCAATATCGCTACCATTCCTCAGAACGCTTTCTGACCTTATGAATACGGCGGTTTCTTATCCCCATTTAAGATCAAAGTACAGCGAGTCAAAACAAAGCTCTTCAACTTTCACAAAAGATGCCTCCCTCAGTCTGAAGAAAAGCAATGAGGATATTCGTGACAAGCAATTAAGTTCTGAAAAGGCTATAATCACATTTCCTCAGAAGATCGCTAAAGTTACCAACTCTATAAACACAGTTCTGTCATAAGGATAACAAAAGAATCTGATGTTATTGATTATTAACACATCAGTCTCTGTTTTTAGATTAGGTTACGGTGGAACACCGAAGCGCATTCCCCTGCCACCGATGACTTATGATAAGCGAAAACGATACATCACCCTTTCCAGTTAGTTGTAGCGATTATTTCTGTTTTATTGCGCTATTTTAATATACATAATTTTTAACGGAAATATTTTGATAACTTTCGTCTTGAGTTTTTTCTTGAGACGACGCTCAAATTTTGAAAATATGCTAGTTAATCACTTTCTGAGCCACGCATGTGGTCTTCTATATAAAGCTGACTTAAAGAGCACGATACATGTGTTTCGACTTTGAAGGCCTTATCAGTCGGGCGGTACCCTTTTCGTCTTTTTCCAACCTCTCGGAGAGCTCAGTCCCTTTTTGAAGTGTAAGCCACAACGAGCATTTTACAGTTTCTATCAAGTGAAATTGTAACAGAACAGACAGTGCTGCACACACGATTGCTCTTGGCTGGTATCGTTGATATATCACACCTTTCGTTTCGAGCGCTTTCTTGAGACTACGTTCAAATTTCAAAACTGAAAAAAGAAGAAAGAGTACCGCCCGACTGATGAGACTGTAAAGGTCGAAACACGTGTATTGCGCTCTATAAGTCAGCTCTATATAGAGGACCACATGCGTGGCTCAAAATGTGATTTACTGGCACATTTTCAAAATTTGAGCGTGGTGTTAAGAAAACCCTCGAGAAGAAAGATATCAAAATTTTTTTCGTTAAAAATTACGTTTATAAGAATAGTGTGTGATATGGGGAAATTTGAAGCACCAAGCGAGAGTAGAACTAGCGTTTCACCCATATCAGCTGTAATGACATCAAGTATCGCGATTTTGGAAGTGTTGAAGGTTCCACACTTGCTTGAGTTTGCTAATTCTGCATATCACTCAGTATTCTTGGACATATAGTTGTAATATCATAATAGTGCTATGAAAACTGTACAATAAAATATTCTTGCAGATAATTTTGAAGTTATTAGATGTTTGGGTGTATCGATGTGAGTAACTTCTTCGATTTGATAAATAATTAATCGACGTTCGCAACTTCTATGTCATAACTTGATGATTTTCTGCTTAAATAGCAAGGTTGCTTAGGATGGAAAAATAAAATTATTTGCTTTGATTAATTCTTGATGTACACGCCATGCACTCGCCCTCATCTAGCATCGTTTAGAGGTGATTGAACACAAATCTGGCCTTTTCAATGACTTATGGCTTACCGATGTATCAAGTCAGTGCTGCTATCTTTCCGGACAAGTCTGTTTCCAATTCGCCGACCCCAAAGGGAAGCGCAGGATTGAATCATCGACCACTGATTGAACGATCATGTGTATCGCAAAGCACTTCTAACCACAGCGACACATGCGCTAGCATTGTTGTTAGACTTGTTGCAAAAAAAGATTATGAATTAGATAACGTTTCGCACTCCCAACGAATTCAAGTAGGTGAAATGTGATGATTTTTCTGAAACAATATAGATTATTCGCCATATCAAAATCACTACAGGCATGTGTAGCGCAGTGGTCGAGATGCTTCGTTCGAACACTGCTGAAGATAGTCAAGTTACTTGTCCAGTCAAAATGAGAAAGTTTGTGTATAGTTACTTGGGAAGAGCTCTGGCGATCGCTTGTGGTGAAGACTTGAGAATTACTAAAACGAATATACGGGGCTTCTGGGAGATTTCTGTATTAGGAAGGAGATCCATAGAGAAGGCAAAGTCACTAACTGTACCCGATTGCTTTTCTTGTAGCTGATCTCATCTTCATGTGCTTGATGCATATGACTCGCCTCATCATGAATAGTACTTCTTTTGGACAACATCTTGTCCAATATCGAATCAACTCATTGGAAGTTCTGGAAGCTTCATCGACACCATCCGTCGCCGGTCTCCAGATGATGTAGTTGTGACGGCCTCGGGCTCTTCGTATGATGGTGGTGCTTTGAAGAAAAAGCGAATCTCTCTGAAAGAACAGCAGACATTTTCTACTGTTTGTTTCTTCTTTGGAAGAGTTTCATTTGAAAAATGTTCTAGCACTGCGTAGAAACAGCGAAATTTTCGAAGCTATCGAGCGGATTCAAAGAACAGTGGTATCTCCACTACCACTATTTCTTCCGTGTCGAAAAAAAATTTCCATCAAGATAATTGAGGTGACAGTCTAGAATACCCGACTACTACAGGTGTTATTTATCCTTTGGATCACATTAGATCTGTTGTGTCAGGCTGAGAGAGCTTTTTTCAGCTCATAAGGATCCACCCCATAATGAATTAAGAATTAGCATTAGGTACATTTCTCGAAATGTAGAAGTTTTTGTGGGATCAAGACTGTATGGCGAATTTATGCTAGAGAAGTTCATCTGCAAAAAATATCACCATAGAGATTGAAATTATGACAGGGTGACTTTTTCAAATGGACTGCTTTTTCAACTCCATCAATCTTAGAATAATATGAAATAATTATAACCTGAAAAATTTTCTTTTAAACATTTCCTCACAGTCTTCTGTGGTTCGAAAATTCACATTGAATTAACGTTTTTGTATTAAAGTTGGTGATACCTTTCTTTGCAGGTGCGTTCCGCATCCTTGAGTTTGTTCGTTATCATTGACGACTGTTCTCTGATTGATTGTTCGCCATTTACAACAGCGTCGACATCACCAGCTTCTAAACAATCAACTAATTCATAGAGCCGTGGAAATCTCAGGAGCAATTTTTTTATATTGTATTTTCCGTCGACTGTTTGGGGCTTCTTTGTCTTTTTATCTGGACATCATATTGAGTCTCATCCATAGAATCTGATTCGCCAGTTGGAGGTGGCAGAGGAAATTTTAGTGACACGTGGTCTTTGGCCTCCTTCTGAAGGTTTTTAAATTTCACTGAAAAATGACAAGATAGGGAATGGTGGTGCAGAATGCAGAGTCATTTGAAAAAAATAGGATTATCCGTTGGTTTTTGCTTAGGTCCGAAATATTGTCCACAACTCGTCATGCAATATTTGACAGAGTATTCATAAGTGGTGGATAAAGTATTCAATGATTTACGGGGGCGCGTGCTTGAACCTCTGCACTACGTATTTGCGATATCATACCACCGCTATAAAAGTAATTGAGTTAACAAAAGGAATTCTGTTCAATTATCCTACCCCAAATGTCTGTCAGCGTGATAGGGTTCAATGTCAATAGCAACTACTCGGGCCATACCGTTAACGCTTGGTTGCTGACAGAGAGATGCGTTGTAGCATGGAAAGAATGGTGTCAAAACATGCGTGTCAGTAGTGGAACGATTCGAGCACATAAGGCGTGAAAGGGTGAAAGTGAATAGGTGAGCTGGATAGTGTGAAATATATGTTCGAGTTCCTTTCTGACGCAAAAGTTTTGCACATGACTCTACATCAATGGTATATCTGCATTATCATACTGCCGCTATAGCGCGGTAAAATAAAAAGTATTTGATTTGGTTACTCAATGATAAACTGAAGAAGACTACTACCTAAGAGGCTTCAATTACGTTGCAAAATTGGATGGGGAAATAAGTGATAATACTTGAAATTACCATGTAAATTACGGCGCAGAACATTCTCACTGCCACATACGCAAGAAGAGCTACAACTGCAATAATAATAGCAACAAAAACGAAGTTGGGCCACATTTTTCACCTGTAATGAGGAACTGTTCAGAAAGCAGGAAAAAATCTTTTGAACATTAGGTTTGATATATTGTACTCAACAAAATTTTGTGTGTGTGTGTGTGTGTGTGTGTGTGTGTGTGTGTGTGTGTGTGTGTGTGGTGTGTGGTGTGTGTGTATGTGTGTGTGTCTGAGTGTGTGTGTGTGTGTGTGTGTGTGTGTGTGTGTGTGTGTGTGTGTGTGTGTGTGTGTGTGTGTGTGTGTGTGTGTGTGTGTGTGTGGTGTGTGTGTGTGTGTGTGTGTGTGTGTGTGTGTGTGTGTGTGTGTGTGTGTGTAGTAGTGAATGAACCTGATAATCCAAAGAGCGGTTAAGAGCATTAAACATGTCGAGCAATCTTTGATCGCATGGTGCCCTACTGTTCTAGAAAGCGCTATAATTTTAGAATTCTCCATATATTGGAAGGAAATCCTCATCTAGTGCTGCTTCGAGTCTTGTGGAAGAAATAGAAAATTTTCAGATTCTACGGAAACGGGAAAATCAGGCAATTCTAGTATTGCTGATGACTTCCTTTGAAAGAAAGGCGTGTGCAATATTATGTTTTAAGAGGCGTCATTATTACCACTCGTCAACATATTGAAGAATTTGAATTCTGTGATACGGGATAGCCGGGTGACTTCGGTTTCTTTGAGGTTGTTAGAAAAGTGCTTAACAATAAGCCGAGCAAAATAGGCAGTATTGGACTATAGGGAACTCACTATTGTTCAATGTTCCATTCATTAAAAACCGGTTAACACGAAATGATATAGTAAAATGGGAAGCACCTACTGACTTCTCATCTATCAGAGCTACAATAATGAAATGTGTTTCTCCATTCAATTGGTGAACAATATTAGAGTTAAATAAGAGCAGAGCGGTTGGGTCTATATAAGGTCTCCAATTAAGCTAACGAACTTGATCCAAAATTTCAAAAATTTATTTTTTCATGTAATAAAAAGTATGAAATAACATAAATCGAAGTATTCTTCGTCTGCCTGTGCAGGCATTATTTATCCTTTGCATCACATTAGATCTAATGCGCCAAATAATTAGAGCGTTTGGTTCAAACGGATCAAGCCTTATGTAAATAAAATTAGGTACATTTCTCAAAAACTCGAAGTTTTATGTGGAGTTAAGATTGTTATGGTGCCTCTACGCTAGAGAAATTTGTCTATGAAAAATATCACCAAAGGACTGCAAGTGTGACAAGGTGGTTTATTCTAGATGGATGCTTTTTCTTTCTTCACTAGTGTTTTCTTAGAACCGTGCTCAAATTTCAATGTGCTTGATAATTATTCTTAAGCCATGCATGTAGTCTGTTATGGGCACTTATACAGTGCAATATGAATGTTTTGGCTTTGCAGCTTCATCACTTTGTGTGGTGCTTATCGTCTTAGGCAATACATTCTGAGGCGAATCCAACCTTCTTAGATAGAGGAGACGCAGACATACTATTTACAACACATTTAGTGATTTCCTTTATTAGATGGCCACGTTGGCCGCTATTGGTTAAGACGGGGAGCAGTGTGCAACTGACGAGACTGCAAGGCCGAAATACGTGTATTGCACTGTATAAGTGCCCATAACAAATAACATGCGTGGCTCAAATATAATTATCGGTCATATTGAAAAATCTTAGAATAATATGAAACACTCATAACATGAAAAAAATTCCTCTCAAGCATTTCTCAAAGTCCTGTGTGGTTGAATACTTGCAGTGAAATGACAGTATTCATTGGTTTTTGCTAAGCTCCGAAATACTACCACATTTCGCCATGCATTACTTTATAGGGTTCCTCTCCGTTATCCGGAAACAATTGAATAGTCAATCCCATTCGTTGGCCAAAAACTTTATACAAGAGTGTCAGTAACCATTCGAAAGCTAATACCTTTTTACAACGCTGTAAAATATAAAATAAAATTATGTTTACATCGGCTGCGCAGTTCAACTACTACTTCGTTGAAAGCACGAAAATCAAATGGACGTGTAAAGAAACTTTCAATATTAGAGTCATATGCTTGATCTGGAGTGAGTTTCTTCCAAAGGAGAAAAAAATTTCTGATTAAATGACAAAAACCGCACTTCACATAAGCTCCATCAATCGACCGTGGCGAGCCGCCGCATCGAATTTGCGACCACCAGACTCCCCGACCGGGGATTAGCCGATAAACAAGCCCATCAAAGATGTGAGACCATATTTTATTTTTCGTGTTACATTTCAAAGAAACGGTCTTTCTAAGAAATAAGCACAGGGCCGGAATTGTTGAAACTTACGCTTTCGAATGATTAGTAACAGTCTAAAGAAAGAGCTCGGTCTTATGAGAAAAACGTATGTGTATAATAAAAAAGTCCTTTTTCTTTCACCGAAGCGTCGTAAAAGGATTTATTCGAAAAAAGAGCACGTAGCGCGCTAACCAGATATCTAAGCTTTCGAACGATTATTAACACTCTTATGAAAAATTCTTATCCAGTGGATGGGGTCGAATAATCATTTGTTCGCGGATAACGCTAAGGAACCTTGATAGAATTTATGTGGTAGATTAGCCATTCTGATAAACGGTAATTGCTAAGAAATATTGCTTTACTCATCATGCAGAACACCTTTACTGCCACATACACAAAAAAGGACCACAGTTGCAACAATAAAACCCGGATCACATTTCTTCAGTTGCAATGGGAAGCCGTTTAGAAAGTGTGGATCATCTTATCATTAGCAATGATATATTGTATCTTAACAAAGTTGAATGATGTGGTGAATGTTGAGCAAGTGACTCAAATGGTACTTATGGGGACCGCTAAAAATGTCGATAAATCTCTAATTGCTTAATGTCCTACTACTGCCGAAAGCCAGTGTAACTCCAATAAACTCCATGTATGAGAGAATGATATATTATTTATATATTCAATTATATATTATTATATTATTATTTATTAGTACTTTTTTCGTGTTTTATTTATCATATGAGCTAAATGTGTAGCATGAGGTTCGAGCTTCCGCTTCCTTGGCTTTTCTAGCAACTCCTTCGTGGTGGAGGAGATGCGATCGGCTCTTCTGTGCTGAGTAACTAAAGCTAAGTCGGCGCACCTTTTTAGTCCTTCGACAAGCAGCTCGTATTCTTAGCTCGGATCATCCCTAACCTGCCAGTCATGATTGGATAGGATTTTGTTTGAAACGTTTTTGTCGCAGACGGTTTGACATCTTCTTCCTGATCGATGATATAACTTCTTTCCCAACGCACGACTAAATGGAATCTTCGCGCGAAGAAGGCGCTGATTGGATCTAGTACAGAATGATGGCATTACGGTTGTGTCAAGCAGGCACCATCTTCTGTTGATAAGTATAGGGTCGATTTCCGCATGCGTCGTGCTGTTAGGCGACTCCAATGTCCAGCGACCGTGCTCTTTTCTCTGGAAAAGTGAATTTCCGTCAAAGAGACGTGTCGCAGGCAGAAATTCAAAGTGGAAATTGTGATTGTCGACACTATCTTGCGCTTCATGTTGTGTAAAAGACGATGCGATGCTTAGGTATGTAAACGAAGAGCTTGAGGGGTCTCATCGTTAACATTTGATTCCACAAGATTGTCTCAGAGGATAGATCGTGGTAGGATTGATTGGACACTATATGATACTTGAATGAAAACTTTAGAGAGAATTCACAAAAACTATCTGGACATCGAAGATTATCAAACAAACAGATTGATCTTTCATGGATTAGTAGTGCGTACGTTAAGCAAGAACTATATGGTCATCGGTGTCATCTAGTTTCGAGGGTATGAACTCCGTGGAAATCATATAGATTGTGGAATGACGTTTAGAGCATTCATTCGACATCGATAGGGGTTACTAAAAAGTTATATGACATTACTCAAATACTGGCCGGGTATAAAAGAATATTTGGTTGCTTAACTCTCACACGACACCATGATTTTGAAGTCATACGTTACGAAGGTAGTGGCTCTTCTGACCTTTGACCCTTTCAGAAGGACACGCACCTTTTCACGTACATGTTTGTGTTCCCGTGTTCCCACTAAGGAGGATATGTCCCATATACGCAAGCTATTTTGTGGCCTTTTTCGCCGAATACACATTCATGCCATACCTTTAAAAATCATCGGATAGGTTGTCGAACGGACATCTTTTTTCAAACTAAGCTCTCCCATGGATATCCTCCTTTCAGTGCGCTGTAGCAACAAAAGCAATACTGCACCTTGTATCAAGTAGTTGACACGCTGCTCCAAAGCCGCTGTGAATTTGCTGGTAATTAAGTGGAGAGTTCAAATTTTATAGCCAGTTTTTCGTTGCAAAAGGATGGCATATCACAGAGGAGGCTTCTGTAAAGAAAAGATTCACGACCACAGCGTACATGCGCATTTAGAGGACGGATTTCTAGATGGAAAAATCACATCTTGAGAAAAAAGCATCTTTCAAATTGTAGTGCGGATGCCGGCCCAGAAAATTCCACTTGCAATGTTTGAGACAGTGAAGCGAAACCGTTCCGCAAGCGCTCGTTATCCTCTGAGAGACGACGCATACCAGTTGAGATGCACGAATGTTGGAAGACATTTCTTGCTGGCCAGAAGTTTTTAAGCTCAAATCTCTTGAGTTCGAAAATTGATTTTTGAGGAAAAAACTTCTCAGTAAGTCGTAGCAGCAAAAAAAAATATTTTCACACTTAACTTGCTTCTATTGCTCAGCTGGAGCTTCGACGTAGCTCTCTACCAAAATTTTGCCAGTGGTTTGTTAACCCGGATCCCAAGGAATGGTACATGTGGATGTAACTGGAGTATGTAGTTGGAGTAGTTATAGAAAAAACGTGCGTTAATCATTGAGGAGAACACTCAGTACTTCCCCACTAGACGCACCTATTTTTCAAAAAACCTACTGTTCATTCTTTTGTGACAATCTGGTGATTATTCGATAGCCTGAATCTCGAAAACTGGAACGGTACGTTATATTCCTCAAATGGTATACATATTATGCAATAATAGTAGAAATAAAATTCTATTTCACACTCATGTATCTGTAGTGGACACAGGTTTTCGATCAGACTTTCAATAACCATTCGAGAGCACACATTTCAACGATTTCAATCGATATGCTTGCTCTTAGGAAGGACTATTCAGTGCGTTGTTACAGCGTTATAGCGTTCTTATACCTAAGAGACTATTGAATTCGCACTCGCTGTAGTGTTTATTCGCAGCGCATTTCACATGTGGCAGCCGATACGCTCCGAGAAACTCAATAGTCTTTTAACTGTAACAGCACCCCAAAAAGTTCTTAGAAACCAAGCATATAATCAAAATCGCTGAGATTTGTGCTATCGAATGGTTGGTGGAAGTCTAAGATAAGGCGGTGTCTGGCGAAAAGTACTCAAATGTGCAACACAATCTTATTCTAATTGCTATAGCGCGCGAAAGAGCTCAGACCGCACGCCGCGTGTGCGGCGGGAGTCTTTATCATCACGGCTCACAATGGAAATATGGGAACTTGTTTAGTAATCTGAGGTACTGTGGGGATATTATCGCAATTAAATGATGAAATATAACGGAGAAGACTTTATAAAAATTTTTATTCAGTCTAGATTCCTTTTTTTTATTCTGACTGCCACTTGCAGTGGTATGATGTTATAGAATACCCAATATGTGGAGTGCTGTGCAAAAACGTTTGTGTCAGCCGGGATTTCCGGCACTCCACATACTGAGTATACTATAGAAATTTTATAGTTAAGAGAATGCTCATGTTTTGAGAAATCATCTACGTTTCAACGGGAAAAACATTGTTCTGAAAGGAAAAAGGGAAAGAAGAAGATAAATATTTTCAGCTGTTATATAACATCGTCTCTTTCTTTTATTCATGTTTTTGTAGTCAGTTCAATAGCTTAAGAAATGTCTATCCTCTCACTAAGTTAACTCTGTGAAATGACACTTTATTTGGTTTCTGCTAACGAAAAAAGCTAACGTTTCGCAAGCAGAGTTCGTTTTAATGAGTATCTGCGTTTTCCCTCGAGATTCGAGGTTTTGGGAGAGAGCATCGCTATTGTCTCTGCAACAGATAGCTTATTCATGTCTCCACTATCATATTTTCCCAATTACTTTTGACAGAATTCCCTTTGATGACGAAAAAATCCACATTTCATTAGAAAACTAATGCAACGTCATCGTAGCCGCCGCTCTCGCCGTGCGACGGCGCTGCGTGGCCCCCGCGTTTTCAACGTCGTTGTCAACGTGTTGAGATATCGACTGGTTATTAAAAAGCAATGGCTTGCTGCCAATGTTGCGAAATCCATCCACATAGCTTGCAAGGTATACCCGCCGCATGTGAAATGTAATCTTAATTTTAGCGTTTTAGCGCAGAAAAGGTTTTTTCGAATATTCAAAAACACTACTTGATTTTTTAAATTTGTGTTAATGAATAATCTCTGAATTTTTTATGAAAAGCTTTGCTTAGCGAAGAATGTTTCAGTGTGAAATAAGATTTTAATTTTATTGTTGCACCGGAATGTAAAGGCTCTTCAAAAAATACATCGCTGAAATTTTCGAGATTTAAGGTATCAAATGACTACTTGAAGGTGTCTTAAAAGTTAAAGAGTACATTTTCTCTGAAAGGGCGGATAGGGGGGAAATGCCAAATACTATTTAGGAGGCGCATATTTCTGATCAATAGTCTGCAGAGTGCCAAAGTTCCAAGCCTTTTATCCAAACACGATTGCCCCTCCACGCTTTGAATTCTTCACTATTATTTCACACTTCACTATATGTTCTCAATGTTTTTTTCACATACGTCAGCTCTAAATAGTTGGAAGTTAACAAATGGCTGATACTGGTATAAACCTACCTATAGTGAGAATATCGATGGTCATTGTTATCAAAGTTCTATTCATTATAATGACTCTTGGGTCTTGTGTAGAACTAGGGGAAATCAAAACTGAAGGTTCATAACGTGATATCCTTTGTACACTTCAGTACAATGGATTGACTGCCATATTCGTATTTAGAGTAGCAAACTAGCGCTTTTTCTTATACTGTACATATATATCCTAGCCAAAAGCGTATGGAAGAGTAGAGGAAATCGTGTTGTGCCAAAGAAGTACAAGAATTTCTAAAATTTTCTCCAAATCAAGTAAAAAATCTTAGTCAAACAACGAAAATGCGTACAGCTGCGCAATTCGCTCTGCACGCATTGATATCCATAGCCGTCTCTTGGTAGGAGGGGGGTTGATAATGCTTTCTGAGGACGGTCCTCACTGACGACTCACTCAAAATATTGTCTCCTGCTTTAAACTTACTAACCACTTCGTAGCCGTCCTTTCTGCAGCCGCCTTATGCCTCGTTAATCTTGTGCGTCGCTTGGCTAGGATTTTCCTGTAAGCGCCACTTGTGCATGAGTAGCAGGCAAATATGCTCTCAAGACAGCTCCATCTTCAAGCAAGTACAATCAAGTTGTATACTAAAACGTTCGAGAGAAAGTGCACAATTTAACGATGCCAAAATTATGCAACTTCAATTATTTCTGATTAATAGCTTTGGTGTTTATTGCTGTAGAACCACAACTCATGAGAAGAGCGGTTATTTTGTACTCTCACATGCTCTGTTTCCGTCTTGAACTAACAACTTCGCTGCCCATCAGTAAGGAAACAATCTTTCGAGCTATAAGCAACAGGTTTTCAGTGATATTCAATCGGAGAGTGTATGTGAGCGGTTAAGAGTGGTTGAAGATGTGATGTGTTGCACACATGATCGATAGTTCGATCTCGCGCTCATGGCTCACCAAGCCATCATCCCTTCGGGGTCGGTAAAGTAATACCAGACTGGTCTCAAAGTTGTCTAAGAGGATAAACGCTGACTCGATACAGCGAGGGGCCACCGCGAGTGGTTGTAAAAGCCAGATATGCATTCAATCACCTCAAATGAAGATCAAAATTAAGACGAATGCTGGCACATCCCGCAGGGCTGATTAACGCTGAGAGCTTCATCCTTTAGATTTCAATCTATCTGCAGATACTCGGTGATTCTACATAGAAAGCGCTTAGTCTAAATATACCACATTATACACCATGCAGTGAGCGCATGTGACGCAGTGGTTAGAGGTGGGCTACGGCGCACACAAGGTTGATGGTTCAACTTTGCACTCATGGCTCACCAAGCCACCCATTATTCCGGGTTAGATAAATTGGTTTCATGCTTATCTGGGAGGATAAGCAGCACTGAATCGATACAGCGAGAGGCCACCGCGAGTAGTTGTAATGGCCAGATATGCGTTCAATGACATCAAACGAAGTTTAAAGTTGAAGGCAAACAACTGGCGCATCTAGCAAGGATCGACCATCGCCAAAAGCTTTCTCTTTTAAACTTTCATATATAATGTAATAGCGTACAACTCTGACTAGTTGACACCCATGTAAATTGCCAGTTTGTTACTGCTGTGATGCTACAATGAGTATCGATAATATGAAAAAGGTCTGTCTTGTTCGTCTTGGAAACATCACTGCTCAATTTCAGTTTCCGCCAACGGTGGCCGTTGCCGAGAAGAAGTGCGGTCCGAATGGGCCTGTTGCCGACATTCGTATCGCTCTATTCAACACACCTTGCCACATCGTTCTCGACCAGTTCGCCATTATGATATTTGTGGTCTGAACAGAAATTTTCAAAAGTGAATTCGATGAAAAAGAGCACAATTCAAACCGAGAGAGTTCCGGAGATTGACGTGTGGCTTGTAGGAACGGAAGATACTGTCACCTTCATAGCATCATTTGACATACTACAACTTCCCATTTCGCGCGTGGTAGCAGTACTAGTACAAATTCCCGTCACCGTGCTGCCGACGATGATGCACCTCAGTGGAATATCCTTTTTGACTGCAAAAATTATGTCTCAGAAGGACACTTCATATTCACAACTTCAAAACTGCTGAAAATAATTTTGTGACATTAGTTTTTTTATTCCTAAAAGTAATTTGGACCAACCTACTGAACAGCTTGCATTTACAGGATACGTTAAATGAAAATGTTTAGAAATTATTATCGATACAAAGGCTTTGATTTGAGTGTCAATGCAACAATTTTCTCACATCTTTGGATAATTTCTAATTATTTTGAAAATTGTTTGCTTTCTTTATTATGAGCTCTAGCAGGCACAGTTTGTTCTTTTTGATGCTTTAATAATTATGAATCTCTCAAGTACACGTTAATTGTTGAAGGTCCACCCATATCACTCGCTGGTTGAAGAGCAACTTTCGGGCACATCAGTGGTTCATAACTAGTCCTAATTTCAAGCTGGCCCAAAATGGTCGAAATTACTGCATCAGGCAGGAATGCGCTGCGAGCTTGGATTTCGAGAACATCAAGGACCTGAAAACAAGTTTAACAACTCATCCGACGATAAATCCGTCCGGAAGACGTGTACCTGTGTTACTGCACGATTTGAAGACTTTGTTCGCTGAATAAAATTCTTTTCGGATACTTAGCTATTATTCGAAAGCTCAAATTTCGGCGATTTCAATAAAGTGTTTGAACTCGAAGAAAACCTTTCTTATTGGGTCGTAGTAGCAAAAAAAATTATGTTTCGCACGCGGTTTGATACGTTTGCTCGGCCTGAATATGTGGGCATCTTTTCGGCAAACTTATGGTAAATACTCGATGCCCAAATCTCAACAAATCTGAAGCTAAATTTGCTTTTTTTTTGAAACCCTCACAGAGTGTTTTGAGAGCGGAGAGAGTAAACGTTTCGCTCCTGCAGTAGTTAGCACACCATTTGAATTATATAACGAGTTTGTCGATAATTATAAATAAAGTTTGTATGGTAGAGTGCCTTACCGCTATTGAAAGATAAAATTTCACTGAGGAAACTCTTACAAAAATGTTCCTAGTAAAATCAAAGATTAAGTGTCAAAAAATATAACATGAGAACAGCATTTCCTCGCACAAAGAAGCTCATTTCCAGCTATTATTGGCACATAAACAGAATTTTTCAAAATTTGACCTCTTTCGACGGTGGTATCATTTTCTAGACATGCTCAATGATTCAGAGTGATGTACAAAACGTTTGCATCAAGCAGGACTCGAACTCACACCACACTCTCTCAAAGAACGTGTGCTCTAACCCGTTGCACAACTGACGCCCGTTTCACCACCACTCTTTCCCAAAAGTTTTGTACACTCTACATCTATTGGATATGCCTGTGACTTTGTAGCACCGCTACACGAGTTTGAATAAGAGGAGGATTTCTTATTTGGTGACCCAATAATTAATATCTCTCACTGTGACTGGGTTGAATGTCGAAACCGCTACTGGGCCAAACCTTTGACTGTTGGTTGCTGACAGATATATGCGCTGTGTCGTAGAAAGAGTGATGTCAAAACGGGTGTCAGTGGTGCAGCGGGTTAGAGCACGCGCTCCCGAATGGAGTGTGATACGGATTCGAGTCCTGCCTGGCGCAGAAGTTTCCTACATCATTCCGCATCACTGGTAATATTGACACGTTTCTATATTTTATCTATATTTCGTAGTTATTTGATAGCATAAAAAATGCTGTCTTCAATACTCAGCCTATTTTTTTGGAATTTTATAGCATGTTTTGTTAACAAAAGGACGATAACGTTTTGCTTTTGGTCTGATTAATCCGTTGTTTGAACTTCACAGCGGATTTTAGTGACAGTCAAATAGTAAGATTTCGATAGTAGATAAACTTCCCGAGACCTAAGCAACTTTATCGCTACGAAGGATAGATAATACCGAAGGGAATTTTCAACGCGCAATCGTAGCATAAAAAGGCGTCCAGTTATCCTGAAAATCCTACTTCACCGTAAGAACGTTACTCCTTGTAGTAGCAAGGCATTCCCCAATTGTTTCCACATTTCTTTCTACGATCTTGTAAAAGTGTATTCGAAAATGCAGTTTCTTCAATATATGACCATTATACTTATATGGAGGAGGTTTTAGAATGTTATCGGTATAGGCTCTTCAGCGCTAGTATTGATCATTTTGTAGAATACTTCGGATAGTATGCAATTCCTTTACTCAAGTTTTTGAAATTTCCACTGATTTGTGGATTTTCTATCTAAATTGCTCAACGGTCAACGACAGCTATACAGTCAAGATAAGTCAACAACATATCACGTTTGGTGGCAGATTAGCATCAGTCAACAATTCACTTTTGTTGCGCTGAATTTGTACTTCTGGCAACCAAAAGTCGTAGTTACTGCTTTCTCCCTTTACTATTCATAGGAAATCGATGGCCCCAAAATGAAAATCTGGCTTAGATTCTTGGAAAGCTTTCATGGTGCAAAGAACAACGAAGAGAACAGTAACGTTGCTTGCGAGATGGTCAGCTCGTTATTCGAAGTTCATATTCAAGTGGATTTTGATGAAAGTCATAATATTAGGTTGAGTAAGAAGTTAAACCCTCAAAATTCAAATTTATGTTTGTTTCACGATCGTTGGCAGAAGATCGTGTATAACAATGGTCTTTATTTTGAAGGAGATGATTATTGTTGTTTCTCAATTGGATTTATGGATAAACTTTGAATTTTCAGCGGGTGTTAAGAAACTTTCCTCAAGCTCTTTTCTGTCAAACGGCAATGCGTGAGGAAACGACCCCCTTTGCCGAGGGTAAGACTTTCCATGGCAATTTTGAAATCTTTCGAATGCTTCAATATCTGACTAGCGCTTTGGCCGTTTTTGGGGAAGCCTTTTCATAACGCTGTAGCAGAAAGAAAACATTTGTCGCTTACACACGCATATACTCGCAAGATAGAACTATTTTCACAACTCATAAGTGATAAATTGATAGCGCAAGTTTTGGAGAACCCATCGTTGTGCTTATTTTCTGGGAAAATCTTTCCAATGCAGCATAGTAGATAACACAAGACTGAGTTCTACGCATGCGGGCATTTGTTATTCGGTTGGTGCATGGGCTGGGTGTCTGGTGCCGTAAGCTCTATAAGGTATTCCGTTCGATCGATGGCGCTGAGGCGACTCACATGTGTAATGCAATTTTTGATACTTGATTGAGGATTTCTCCATTCTAGAAGAAACTCCACAAAGACAAATAACTCTGAAACTACAAGATCTCCTTTACACGATCATATATTTTCCGTACTTCCAGCAACACCAAAAGTGCTCTGCAGGTATAAAACAGCCACGTGGCGTAGTAGCCAGAGATTTAGGCTTTAGGATAATTATTCACAATCTTTTGAAAAGTTCTTGTCCAGAAAGGAGTCGTTTCCTCTTTTGTCACCGTCTAACAGAAGAGGACCGAAAATTTCAAATAGTGGGAAGATTTTGTTATCACAGAAAGAAAATATGTTGCCGAGGAAATTCATTAGTCATTTATGGTGAGAATTACACCCATTCGTCTCAATAATCCGCATTTCTCAATGAATAAGGACCTCCTTTGGCAATGAACATATTATTAACTCTTATCGCGTTTTCTTGTTACCTTTTTGCGAGAGTATGACCGCTTTCTTCTACTAAGCAGTTGTCCGATAGCCATTTATATATGAATGTCCTACAATCAACTCCCGACAGGAGCCATGTGCAGTTCGTGTAAGTTGACTGCTTTTTACATCCGAGCTTTACGTTTTTGAACACCTCCGATCGTTATCAGCGATTGAACTATAATGGTGAGTAAGGGCATCTTCTTTGATCACTCCACATTTGACACTATACCGATATTATCTTGTTATGATTGGGCAATATACTATAATGACGTGCAAAATAACAACAAGGAAAATAGTGATTAGTATCTCAAGGATTCCTCGTCTTGGAGCTTGGAAAGATCAAACTGATTTACAATTCCCACGACCATTTACACCGAGGGCGTTCCTCTAAAACAGTGAATGCCGAATGACAAACAACTAAGCAAGAAGTATGTTGTACTTACTTTTTTGATACTTTATTAATCCGTCTTCACAGTGCTTTTCACTGTGCAGATTTCAGTAATTATGTCATTCAGTTCATTTTCCGTCACCTTTTTAGACATTGCAAAATACTCGTTGAGCATCTCTCCTTGCAGTCTTAAGGATAGCTTGGCTGTGGCTTTCTATAAAGCGTTCGATGTTCACTGCGAGGGAGTGCTGAGGTTTAGCCTACAAGCACCACGACGAGCAACAAAACTACTCAACCACGGTGCCGTACTTACTGGTTTTCCTATAAACGATTCTGCTATTCCGCACAAAGTTTATTAACGAATCGATAGAGAAAATTAAAAATTCTAGTAATCTAATTGGTTTTATGATAGACCTTGCGCTACGCTGTAACACCCAAAAGAATGTTGGGTTTTGCAAAAAACGGACCATTTAATTATCTTCTCTTCACTTTGATCCATTGGCAAAACCTATTTTTTGATCGTTTCTAATGTTCAAAGAATCGATCGATAACCTAAATTAAAAGGAATTGAATGACGCATTTTACTTTCAAAAAACCTTGTTATTGCGCTGAAAGAGCATAAAAATATTTTGTTCCTCATTGAACGATTTGCCGCTGACCAGAGCCTCTCTCTTAAGTTTTGAGAAGAATATGATAGGTCAAACCAAGAATTCCAATAATGTTTTTGGTTTCGTGAACGAACTTCCTAGTGCTTCATAAGAACCAAACGAAAATTGGGTTTCGCACTTGATGCTTTCTTCCAGCTTTGCAAAGCCCAATCTTCTTTTCGCTGTTACAACGTGATGCGAGATCCACATTCAAAACCAAATAAATCGTTGGAATTCTTAGGGTCTGATCTATCGATTAATTACTGAAACACCAAAGGAGTTGCGTTGGACAGCGAGAAATCTTTGAATGAGGAACAATGTTTGATTTTTGCCCTTTCAGCGCAATATAAAGGCCTTTTTGGCGACGAAGAACACCGTTGAAGTTCTTATAATATGAACTATCGAATGGTTACTCAAATATCAAAAAGACCAGAAAATACGTTTCTTCCAAGGCATCAAAGTGAGAGGCGGATAAAAAAGTGATCCAGTTTTGCGAAACATAACTCTCTTTTGGTGTATGCGTAATCCGTGTCCATTTTAAAAACGAAACAAATCATTAAGATTCTTAGAATTTGACCTACCGATCAGCTATCAAAACTTCCAATAGAAAGCTTTAGTCAGCGAGGAGTCTTTTGATAAAAAACATCATTTTGTTCTTGCTCTCTCAGCGATAAGAAAGCTGTTTTGGAGATAAATTTGACCATTCAAATTATTATGATTTGTGTTATAGAATGATTATTTGAAATTAAAAAAGACTGAAAAATACCCTTTTTACAAGGGGTCGAAGTGACGCCTCCTAGAACAATACTCATTTTTTCCCACACTCAAGCATTTTTCGCTGGACGGAGGTTTTCATTTAGACTTTCAATAATCATTCGATAACACATATCTCAACGATTTCAACAATAACCTTTGTTTTTGAGAAGAACATTTTGATGCGTTATTATAGCTAAGAGATTACTGAGTTTCACACTCGGCCCGTGTCGATCGCGCAGCGCAATTGACATGTGGCGAGTGGTGCCCGCCGACTGTGAAGCCCAATATCCTTCTAGCTGTAACGACTCACTAAGAAGACTCCTTGAAAACTGGACATGTCCTTGAAATTGTTAGGATTTGTGCTATCGAACGAATGTAAAAACCTGAAAGAAAAGCCGTATCCAGTGAAGAATACTGAACTGTGTAACACAGTTTTATTTTAACTTCTACAGCTCGCAAAGAGACTTTTTTCAAAGGCAAGTGCACCACTAGAATCCTCAAGATATGGCCATCGACTAATTATTGAACAGCGATGGCTTATGCTAACGTTACAGCAATTCTCCACATACCGGTGGAAAGCATACGCGCCGCTTTTGAAATACAATCTTAATTTCAGTGTTGCAGCGCAATAAAGGATTTATTGAAAAACCAAAATCACTATTAAAATTCCCGAGATTTCTGCTATCGAAGAATTGCTGATCTTCTGAGGAAAACTATTGCTCCTCGAAAGTGCTTGAGTGTTTGATAACACTTTCTTTTTATTGTTACAGCGTGATATAAAATCTTCAAAAAATAAGATACACTTCAAGTTTTCGAGATTTAAGCCATCGAATAACGACTTGAATGCCTATAAAGGGCGGAAAATGCGCTTTTTCTATCATGGGTGCTGACAGGGGAAGCACCGTATCATACGCCACGATAAACGCGCACTCTTCCCACACTTACTCGAGCTACATGTAAGTTCAGTTGCAGAAGATATTCTTTTAAGCTACGTTCTTGTGATACAGGCGATACATATGCACAATAGGGGTTAAAAGTTTGTTTAATTCTTTACAAGGACGTAGTATTGCCGCTGAAAAATGAAGAATTTCTAGAGAACTAATCATTATCAGCATCATAAAACCTTTGAAAGGTTCATTCGCCGTATTCCATTCATTGTGTAACGATAAGCTACTTCTGACGTATAAACTTCATCTATGATTACCATTAAACCACCTATGACGACCAAGCGACTGGGCTAACATCTAAACATGAAAGTGGTCTACTTTTTGCTCTTGCAGCGTTCCAAGATAGCCTTTCAAAAAACAATTAGAGCATAGAAATTCTTGGGATTTGGACTATCTAATGACTAATGAAACTTTAATGGAGAGCCACAGCGAAAGTCAAGCCGCTCAAATGAAGAAGATTGAGATTGAAACATAATTTTATTTTCGCTTCTGCATCGTAATAAAAAGTCTCATCCTAAAACTAAACATACCTTGAGATTGCAGAAATTTAAGCTTTCGAATGACTATTAAATGTCTAGGAGAGAACTTTATGCAGCGAGAAAAGCTTCAAACAATCGTGTACCTAAGCTGGTATACGCCGTCCCTTAGGGGTTATTAGGTCTTGAACTAAGTTTCCGAATGTGACCAAAAAACTCAAAAGTTCATTCTTCCCATTAATCGAAGGTACAAATAACATTGATTGAAGTATTTTGAAAAAATAGTCACCGTTGATGAGAAGTGGATCTTGTTCAAGAGCCAGCGTCGTCTAAATAACTGGTTGTCATCAGGTCAGCAGGGAACACTATCACCGAGACCAAAGCGATGCGCCAAAAGCAATGTTGGTTATTTTCTGGGACCGAAGCGAGCCATTTATTGGGACCTGTTGCAAGCCGGTCAGACCATCAACGCTGAGCAATGTTGTCAGCAACTGGACCGTTGCAATAAAGCATTCCACGTCACCGCCGTCGCCAAGTCATTATGCTTCAAGACAACGCAAAGCCACACGTTGCCAAGAAAACAAGGAAGAAGTTGACCGATTTGGGATGGGAGCACTTGGATCGTCCGCCGCTTTTGCCAAAACCGTCTTTGTCCGATTTCCATCTCTTCAGATCATTGGAACACTGGATGAACAAAAAGAAGTTTCGAGACAATCATTTGCGTCGAGAATTGACTGGTTGTTTGCATCAGAGACTGAGTTTATGAGCGCTAAATTGATTTGTCGCCGGAGAGTTGGTACAAGCGCATCCAGGCAGACGGAGAAAACTTAAATTAATGTTTTAATACTTTCGATTACTTGGAAAAGTATTTTTGAATTTTGGGTCAAGTTCGGAAACTTGGAGACCTAATAACGGAAGTTATGCAAGCTACTTAGCACTGGTAGGTTGTCGATGTCAAAGAAGTGGAGCTCAATCTCTGCGCCCTCCTCCAATTTGAAAAAGACGATAAAATATTTGTGGTTTGATAGATTTAAGCCCACTGTCTGCATTATAAGACGTGAAACAAAGCCTCGAGCAGCATCCGCGCTAATTGCGATACCAGGGACCTGGGCCTGGACATCAGGTGCGGTAGAGTAAACCATGGCGACAGGCAAAGTGAAACCGGAAACGTTGAAATGCCTAGTGGTCGCTGTAACGAATTTTTCTTAAGTATTAAGTGGAGTTCAACCACTGTGCTGAGTGATTTATCATCATTATCTATGTTTGACTTTGATTATGTAACATTTAAGATCCTTTTACCAGAAAGCTAAGATTGGATCAGTTCTAGAGTATTTGTGATGTCCTAGATATGCTCATTGTCATTGAGATTTATAAGCTTACAAAGGGATGAAACAAGAACAAGCACTGTTCATACCTTGACCTGCAGGCACCACTCCACAACCCAACACTGTCGAGATTATGGATAGTAGTGAAATTATGACAGGATCCGTCAGGTGTCTTGCCTTGCTTGCTTTCAATGTTGTTCCTTGAATATCTAAGCAAATATTCTAGTTTCAAGTGAAAAGAAATTTTCAGTTTTGCATTAATAGGTTGAGGAGAAAGTTCCCGGAATTCGCCCATAACTTTAACATGTTCGCATGTTTTATATGCGATTATCACATGGTTTGAAAGCTCGTTTTCTTGCGATACTGCCGCAAGATGGAACTGAACCGCGAACAGAAACGACTGTTGATGCTTCACGAGTACAAAGTGGGCACAAATGCCGCTGACACTGTTCGTCGAATCAATGAGGCATGGGGCGAAGGAACTGTTGGAAAGACAGCTGTCTGTCTTCTTGGCAAGGGACAGAAAATGACAGCCAACCTCTACTGCCAGATCCTAGATCGAGTCAATCAGAAGTTGCGTAACCGTCAGATGCCGGTCATTCTTCTTCACGATAACGCAAAAGTCCATCCAGCAAAGGTTACGAAGAAGCAACTGGAAGACTTTGGATAGGAGGTCCTGCCGCATCCACCATACTCGCCAGACCTGGCACCGAGTGATTACCACTTCTTCCGGTCAATGGAACACATTCTGCGAGACCAGAAGTTCAATAACACGGGCGAGGTCGAGGAATCTCTTCGAAATTTCTTCAACTCCAAGGACAGTGTTTTCTACCGCCGCGGGATCTTCATGTTGCCAGATCTGTGGCTGAACGTTATCGACTCAGAAGGAGACTACTTTGACTATTAAATTGTCTTTTGTTCGAACTTAATTGATGCATAAATAAAGTTTTTATAAGCAAATTCCGGAAACTTTCTCCTCAACCTATTAGATCGTTCACATGGAGTCAACGAATTTGGCAATGAGCATTGATATGACAATGTGTCTTGAGCCTCTCATAAAGTCTGTTATGGGCACGTATTCAGTGCAAAACACGTGTTTCGGACTCCCAGCTTTGTCAGTTCTTTGTGAATACACCGCTCTATAGAGTAGCTGACGGCAAACTTCTTACACTCAACGTAAGCTAACACAGTCACCGCGACGTTCTTCCAGAGTGATTGATTGTCGATATGGCGTATGGCTGTTACGAAGTACAAGCGACAGTACTTTACAGTAGACTGTTTTGAGACCTTGCTTAACACGGTGAACCACGTTGATTTTGTGCGAAGCGCGAAGCGCGCGGGGAGCGAATCTCGTTGCGATGGTATTGTGGTAGTTTTTCAATGAAATTTGGACTCTTATCGTCATTAAAGAGAGTTTATTTGTGAGTAACAAGGAAAATATGATAAAAGAGACTTCAATAAGACTATATTTAGTTCGAAAATGTTTGAAGCCATCACAAAACAACGAAATGTTCTAAGAAGTGGTACTGCACATCGTAATGCGATGCGATTTCAGCGATAATCTGGTGAATTTTTCCGAATATAGAAGAGTTTAGTAGTTGAAGCTTTGGTTGTTAAAGAAGGCTTTGCTCTACTGTCTTATGAGTGAAAACTTTAAAACCACTTGCACTCTATATGAATATCATTTCATCGCCGCAACCTAGAAATCCTGCCAATGCCTTCTTCTAAACACCATATTTTTGGAAGAGAAACTCGAGATGCTTAGGAGAAAATCATATTTCAGACTTTTATGGAGCGATTTCATGCTTTCTTGTTTACATTTGTCCACATTTCACTCACGTCTATCATTCATTTCCTACATGAAGAGTAATCACCTCTATTCGTTGCTACGAATAGCCGTCAACAATCAATAGTCAAGATTATATCGTCAAAATTCAAATTATATTAACAGTTTGCACTTTTGAACAAAATGTTACGAGATAAATCTTCCATTTGTGACATAATCTCATGACATATACCTCAAAATCATCATTGTGATGTAAGTTACAGGGCAATGGATAGTTTGCCAAGAATAGTGTTGAACACTGCACGCGCTACCACGAACCTTTCCTCAGTTTCCATTATCAGCGTATTTGAGGAGTTGAGACTTTTATATAATATAGAAATCACTGTGTTCTATCCTTTCAGCGAGACAGCATATGGCGCAGTGGTAGTGGAGTGCTTTGCGTCGCACACAAGGTCGATGGTTCGATCTTGCGCTCATGGCTAACCAAACCATACATCCCTCCGGGATCGGTAGATTGTTACCGGACCGGTCGCAAACTTATCTGGGAGGATAAGCAGCATTGACTCGGTTCAACAAAAGGCCACCTCATATCTTTGTGAAGGCCAGATGTGCATTCAGTCACCACACTCGGATCAAAAATTGAAGACGAATGCATGGCCTATCCTTTCAGGAATTGATCAACACCGAGAGCTTGATTCGTTATCTTTCATGCTTTGAGTGTTATAAGTATTTTTATCACCTTGTATTGCCATATGAACACCATTCATCAAGGCAGCATATGCCACTGGGCAAGGACGCTGATTAAGGATGAATAAATTATGACAAATACAGTGATTGAAAGAAAAGAGGTCGAAATATGAATATTGTAGCAGTGCGTTTTCTAATAGAAGCGGGTGGCTGAAAAAATTTTGTTGGATAGCTAGTGAAAGGATCTGCTGAACGATATACTCGGTCTAGATAAAACAATTAGAGTTTATGGTCATTTAAACTGTCGAAAAATTTGTTTGCCTCGTTCAGCGCTATCATGCTGGCTCATTTCAACTATAGATATAACCGCTTATGTCTTTTCAGGACGCTCAATTCCTTAACCGTCCTGCCGCATTTACAGCTGAAATCAAGAAAAAGTGAGTGTTCTTTTTTGCTCAGATCAAATGCCCAAATGCTCAATTGCTCAAAATTTGATTACGTTTGCAAAAATTTTGAAATAAAGAGAAAGGAACAGCAGAGGCTTTGCCTTCCCAGGTATGCACCTTTTTCAAAAATAGGAATTCTTGGGACATAAGCATTTTTTAGAGAAAATTCGCTTATAGAACTCTCTCCAGCAATATTTAATCTTTTCGTGCTGATGAAGCATGTTTAGAATACAAAATCCATTTCATAAGATTGAACAAAGTTCGCGGTGAAGTTGAAACAACGCATTTCTAGAGCAAAAAATTAGAAGGATAAAGCTCTTTGCGTCGAAGAATCTTTGAGGGCTACGCCATGCATTCTAAAGTAAATTGTTATACGCAAGTTGTTGACTGTTTAGCAAATGTTGTCAACAAAATATTTTTAACATCAAAAATATGTGGAAAATTTAGGCGACGACAATACAGAAAACGGGCTTTTCAGATCTACGTTTGCTATGTCTTTGAAACAAAGAGATAAGAGCAGCTGAAAGTCTTTGCCTTTCTGGGTACACACCTTTTTGAAAAGTAGAAATTTTTGGGATCTAGATAATCTTTGCAGTAAAATTTTGCTTGTGGACCTCTTTTGCCAATGAAGTATGCTTAGAATTCGAAATCCATTTTGTGAGATTCGACCAACATTTGCGGTGGAGGCGAAACAACGCACTCCTATAGCAAAAAATCAGAACTATAAAGCTGGGGTCGAAGAATCCTTGAGGAATGCGCCATGCACTTGTCTTCAGCTTACATACTCGTTTGAGGTGGTTGTTGCATATCTGGCCTTTACAATCACTCGATGTGGCCTACAGAGATATTGAGCCGATGTTGCTTATGCTCCTAGATAAGTTTGGCACGAATTTACCATTCCGAGGGATGGAAAGTTAGTGAGCTATGAATGCGACACCGAGCCAATGACTTGGTGTACGCTGCAAAACACCTCTAACCACTGCGTCACATGCGCTCTTGAGCACAAAGTCATATGTTTTTTTTATTAGTAAAACTTAATATAAAACTCTCCTTATAAATCAGGTTTGATACTAAACTTTCCAGCTTTCGATCTGTTGAATAATTACTAATAGTCTAATGAAAAAGCTTTGCTGAGTGAAAAAGGAGAGAAAGTACGAACACATTCACAAGATACGACTTCATTCCATCAGTTCATAGGGATTAGTAGACCTTTTCAAAAAAGCATGACGGTCTTTTCACTGGAGGCATGTTTTCACGTTTTCACGTGTCCGTTCAGTACTATTCTATTCAATCCAATTCAAAATATCACTATATGACAACAAAAATTCCGCTGTGAAGTCCAAAAAATAGACTACGACTGCAAAGCCTTCTATTTTATTGCTTGGGAGAACTTCATATGAAAAATGAACCACAAATCAAGCATGCCATAACAATCGGCATTTTTCAAGCTATCGAACGACTATAAAAACATTAACAAAAAGAAAAGAAACAACTGTTAAATAACTGCAGCGAATATGTTCGTTTCTGGAAAGGTGGAGTTTCTCTTATTGAATAATGGTTGTTCTCTCAACAAGCTGCGTTCTCTCAATCAAAAAACGCATAAAAATCTCTACAGGATTCTCTATAGTGACACTTATTCATCGGATATTGATAGTGTTTTCTTGGAAACTTAATCTACCAAGTAGCATCTCCCAATTTCCAATTTCTATGCTTGCGCCGTATAAACCTCTGGTGCACGACAAGACGAACCATGGGTCAATATGACCCATGCGGTAATGTGTTAAGAGCAATATAATCTAAAAATGTATTTTGAGCCTTTCATGAGATATGTTATGGGCATTAATACGGTGCAAGACACGTGTTTCCGTCTTCCAGTTCACAGATATAATACGCCATATCGACAATCAAGCACTCTGAAAGGATGCCGCGGTGATCTTTTCGCCGTACGTCAGCTTCAAAAATTCCGTCGTCGCCTCCTTTATACAGAGTAGATCTTTAAGGAACTGACTGAACAAAAGGCACCGTGCAACTGACGAGGGTGGGAGACTGGAACGCGTGTCCTGTTGCGTATCAGTGCCCCATAACAGAGCTCATACAAAGCTCAGAATGCATTGTGAGATTATATACTTCTTGGGCGAGTCTCAAATCAGTCGATTAAAAGGAAATAGCATTGAGTGAGTAACTTTGGCGTGACGCCTCGTTGGTTTTTCCAGGAGCCTCAAGGGTTCTCAATAGTGTAGTTCGCAGCAAATTATTTCAAAACAAACTTTTGTGACTGATTCTTCTAATTTGAAGGGCACGAAATCCGCTAAGAAGGATAGATGACTGTTAAATGTCGGATGACAATGAGCTACATGGAAAAGACTGAGTGAATAAAAAATTTAATGAATGAACCAATTCTTCAAGAGGCGTATCTCAAATTCGGTTCCCGCCTTCCCATTTCAGATGTTGCGGCATAAAATTTGGCTTTCCCAAAAATAAAACCTCTGCAATCGGCTAAACGTCGGAAATACATATTCACTTCTGAGTGAAAATCTGTAAAGAAAGACATCAATCGACGAAAAATGAAGCGCGGTGTTTGTGAAGAGAAGTTTTTAGGAAACAATGTAGGAATTACATCTATCAAACTTCAATGTTCTCATTAGCTTTTCACTTCCTACACACCTAGGATAGCTCCTCTGCTGACAGAGGCTCCGACTGATACGCAAAACAAGAATTTATACAGGTTATCACCTAAAGATTCAAAGACAAGCGGTAAATGAGATGTTATCAAGAATTCACTAGTATGAAAAATAAGAGAGAAGCAGCGTCAGAATCCAGCCCAAAAAAGACAGTTGTTTCAAGACATTAAGTCTCTATAAGAAGCAGAAATCTGACAATCTGTAGAATTGACAATGTTATGAGATAGCAGAGCAAAGTGGACGTTTTAAGGATCGCGACTGGCGTGACATTGACCATAGACTTTCCTACTTGCATTCTTGTTTTTCAAATTTCTAATGAAGTGGATGTCTATGGAACGCTGTCGACTTCTGGCAGTCCCTCCATGATTCACATACATATAAAATTTCCAGCTGACATTCTATCAAGGTAGCATTTTATGCATGCGACAGAAGTGGACTCTTCAGTAGCTTATCGCGTCTTTTTGAATGATCTGAAAACGATTATTTATAAAACGCGAAATATTCTTTTCTAGATGCAAGCGATCATTGAAATTTTTCCATATCATGAGCTTTTTTGGATATTTCGGCTGAACTAAGTAGTGGATACTGATTGATCTCCTATCCGTCAAGTTGCAAATATCTCTGATTATAAAGATATGCCAGTGTGGTGGCATCATTCAAGTCTATTGGTCTGCCAGCAGGAAAAAGCTGCCCTGTGTACGGATATTACCGCTTCGCGTAAGTCTTCCTTGAGATTTAGCACGTTTTATTCAAATAAAAACAGTGCTTCCAGTATGGTTTACTGCTAGAATACCTCCAATATGGTTTTCCGCTTCATCGTGGCTGGGAGGTGTTCTTGGGTGTCGCACTGTGAATTACAGCGTGGAGAAATTAACCGTTAGTAGGCGACTCTAGTTGAGAAGGTCCGACGTTTTCACTCGCATAATCCACCTAAGAGTAAATCGTTTAGGAATGACCACTGTCTTGATAGCTACTAGTTAGAAGGTGGTAATTTCCCTGTGATTACCGAGGGCTGGCGACACTCTAGGAAATAAAACAACTAAAACAGCACATGATCATGTGCTGAGATTCGCACATTTCGTGAAGGTGGGTCTAAGTAATCATGTACAGCGCAGAAGATTACTGAGCTTAATTTTGTAGTCTCAGCTCCCGAAACGGCTGAGATGGTGCTCACTAATATTATTTACAGTTTAATGGTATTCCAACAGCACACAGACAATGTAATAGACATACTCATAAGCTTTTAACCTAGAATCATGTGGATAGAAGGTTGCAACTAAGCGCTTTTACGTCTGTATATGGATGACATTACAGTTGCTCAAAGGAAAGAAAGCTTTGTCTAAATTTCATTATGTTCACGAGAGTTGTCCGACTCAAAGCGTTGGAGCCTTGTTTCTGCTGTTTCGGAAATGTCAAATCAGAAGCAACGCCGGCGCTGTAGAATCATCATATACAATACGAATTTTATGAGCACCGCACGGTACTGAATAAACAGTTCCGCGATGTGGCACTTCCGTGTTGTAGCAGTTCCGTGTATTAAAGTGTTTAGGCTCTTTCGATCTATCTCCCACAGAATTTCTAACGACTGCTTCTTTGAGTACCTTTCAATAGTGATGCTCACTTCGTTTGATAGCAGCGTCATTCCATAGGTAAATTTTGAACTAGCTTCTTTGGCATACCGCTTTGATTACAAATCATAGCTCGCACTGGAATTGGTAGTAGCTGTGAAGCTCTGAAAGATTTCTTTGGCAGTCACACAAATTCAACACTACACATTTAGTTGGCATTTGTTTGGAGCCGCTTCCATGACTGTCAACGTTAAATAGAAAACTGCACGACTTTTTTTTACGTAAATTGCATATGTTTAGGTATAGTATACACAGTTTCGTATAAAACACATCGTGGTAAAAGCAGTGGGAAAGTCATTAAACAATTCTGTGGTTCGCACTATGCGGTATCTTGATGAAAGCGGAAAATTTGATAAACTTTTCCAGGTACATGTGAAGCACAAAAGCACATGATATCAATTTAAAATGGTAATTACAATCCTACCGCAAGAATCAAAAGCATTGTGCAAAATACGAAGTCTCATTTGAGAACTCAGAAACTATTAGAAAATGTTTGGCTGTCACGCAATCATAGCGTCTTTTATCAAAACAATTTCTGCTGTGAGTAAGCTTTATTGCTAATAGAAGGTAAGCAGGAAATGGGCAACCTTACTCCAAGTCACCGGTCCTACGACTAGAGTTGATTGCGTGGTACACGGAAATATTGATTTTCGATAACCTCTGAAAGGCCAGGGCCTTACCCTTAAAGGACGACGTGTACCAGCCGGGGTACACGATTGTTTGAAGGTCTTTCTCACTGCGTAGAACTTTTTCCTAGACAATTCAATAGTCATTGAAAAACCTTAAACCTTTGCGATCTCAAAGATCTGTTCAGTTTCGAAAAAACTTTTTGTTACATTTCAGCAGTGAAAATAAAATTATTTTCAGACTCAGTTTTCTTCATTTGCTCGGCTGGGGTTCTATATGGGTCTTCACATAAGTTTAGTTAGATATTAAATAGCGAAAATCACAAGGATTTTGATAACGCAAGTGGTTTTTTGAAACGTTATTAAAGAAAGCTGTGAGAGCGAAAGGAAGATTACTTTTTACACTTAAAGTGCCACCCCGCCGCTTGGACGTCATAGGTGGTTTAGTGGTAATTATAGGTGAAGTTCATGAGTCAGAAGTATCTTATCGTGACATAAAGAATGAAATATTACGAGTGAACTTGTCATAAAGGTTTTTTGATATAAAGTGTGATCACATCTCTTGATATCCTTCATTTTTCAACGGAAATAGCGCAATAAGCAAACTTTCAACCCACATTATGCATTTGTGTATGGCCTGTTTTGCGGGAACATAGCTTGAAAGCAATCTCCTACAACTAAACACTTCTAATAGAGGTCTATGTGGAGGTAAATCTGATGTGTAGCTCGACTAAGTGTGGGAAAGGCGCGTATTCATCATTGCGTATGATACGGTACTTCCCATATCACCACCATATCATAAATAACGTCTTTTTCGTTCTTCTTGGGCATTTTGATAGCTATTTGATGGCTTAAATCTCGGGAATTTGAAAGGCGTACTTTATTTTTTGATGCTTTATGTTACACTGTAACAGTGAAAAGAAAATGTTTTTTTAACACTTAAGCATCTTTCGGTGTTTGGAGACTTTCTGAAGTAAGGAAACGATGCGAATGTAAGGAGTGTTGAAATCCGCACAGTAAATTGTGATGAAGGGCAGTGTATAAGAAGGATTGAAAAAATACATGGGTTTCCCAGTGAATCCATTAAACACAGGGTATTCTCTACCTGTAAGTATTCAAAGATGAACAAGGCGCATCGTAACCGAGTGGTCGATGTACTCGTCGCGACGCGCGTGAGCTAAACCGCGCTGTATAACACTCTCCTGCAATTGGAACGAACGCCCTGTGAAACGCCACAGCCAGGCTATCTTCGATATTGCAAGTAGATATGCTCGACTACTATTCTACGAGTAGTTCACGAAGAAAACGAAAAACGATGAATGGTAGAAGTATTGGTCGCCATACAGTGAAAAAAAAAACGTTATGAAGATGGATCAATGTTGAAATGTATAGAAAAGAATAGATAGTTTTTATGATAAATCCGCCTGCAGCGTAGAGGTAAGAGGTGCCTTTGGCACTCTTCCGTTTGATAGCACGGGATGAAGAAACGAACCTTTTCGCTGGATAAGAACTTTTCATAAGAGTGTTAGTAATCATTCGAGAGCTTGAATCTCTGTTTAGTGCCGCATTTGGCTTCTTTTTGAAAAGTCTTTTCATAATGCTTCAGCGAAAAAAAATTTGTCTTTTTTCATTATTATTTAAGCCAACTTGTCATGTGCTCTGGTAAGGGCTCTTGTACAGCCCGATACACGTGTTTCGTCCTTACAGACTCGTCAGTCAGGCAAAACCCGTCGTCTTTCGATTTTTTTATAGTCAGTTCTCTAGGGAGCCTTACTCTTCTAACAGAGAGTTAGCGAAGACGAACGCCTTACACTCTAAGCCAAGTGAAATTTTCATCTAACACAGAGTGTTGTACGCTTGATTGCTCTTTGGCTAATATTTTTATCATATTACACCTTTATTTCGAGTGTTTTATTAAGACCGCTTTCAAATTTCAATATATCCCTTCATTATTATTTGAGCCAACTTGTCATGTGGTCTGGTAATGGCCCGGGTAATGATTTGGTAGCGTAAGAGCTAACGATTCCAACGCTGTGCTTATTTTTTAGAAAGACTGTTTCTCTGCTGCGTAGCAATGAAAACAAGATTGATTCACCCAGCAGGCATGTGTTTTCTGGTTAATCTACGGGCTGGGGATAAGGGCTTAGGAGGTGTGCCTGCGGTTTCAACTTGACGCTCGATCGATGCCGCTGATGCATCATATGTGTGAAGTGCGATTTTTGATCCTCAATTAGATGTTTCTTCTCCGCTTCGTTCGAAACTTCAAATAAAACGTATGACTATGATACTACAAGATTTCCTCTACACTTCTATATGCTTTTCGTTATTTCAGCGAAGTAATAGTAGAAATGCACTGCCGATGTAAAACATTTTTTTTTGTTGTTGAGATTTACAACGTAATAAAAGTTGCCTGATAATCATTATTTGAGCCACGCATGTCAGTGGTCTGTCAATGAGGGCTAACTTATAGAGCCCGATACACGTGTTTCGTTCTTGCGATCTCGTCAGTCGGGCAGTTACCCGTTCTCGTCTTTTGCTAATCTCTGTGGGTGCTCCAGTCCCCACAATAAGAGTTAGCGACGACGTACGTTTTACACTCTATGTTCAGTGAAGAACTCACCAAACACAGAGCTTTGTACACTCGAATGCTTGTGGCTAGTATATTTAATATAACATATCTTTCATTTCGAGTGTTTTAATGATGATTATCAG